>MNCI01022929.1:410901-455861 GCA_015680685.1 Gnetum montanum | reverse complement strand
GATCTCCTCCTTCCAACTTAGTCATGGGGGAGATGGCCACCTATGCTAACCATTCTAGGCCCTTAGTTCTTTTTGAATTTTTTTTTTTTACACATTTTTGTTTTACACATTCTTTCAACTTTTCTTCTTCTTTTTTTACACCATCATTCATGTTTTTACTATTTCTTTATTTGCTTGATTTACTTTTATTCATCATCTAATAAGTGCTCATGATGGTGGATTGAATTATATCATATTGATTGCTAATGTTTGGTTTTTATCTTTGAATTATGATGCTAATATTAAGGTATGGTTCTTTTGGTAAAATAGGCAATGAGTCCACACCATCCACTCATCCATAAAACTCTATGGTCTCCTTTGGCTTGGAATTGTACAATCTCCTTTTTCTAAATAAACTTGTTAATGAATTGGTGGCTGGGTATTTTTCAAACCAAGGAAAGACTCAAAGGATGAAAAGGGTGTGACTTCAAGGGGATTCGATGCATTGGTGTTGGCCATTCTCTTGGGTTCTTGGATGCTTTTTCTTGGGTTTTCTACCATTTTGACATTGTTCAAATATTAGGAAGCTGAGTGAATAAAAATAAGTCTTTGCATGGTGTGGATCTCATGCATAAACATCAAAAAGAAAAAGAAAAAAAGGTGAGAATTCAAAGCACACTTCTTAGACATAATAAAGCAATATGGGCTACAAGCGCTGATTATGGCACTAGAAAGACATGTTACCCATGCCTGAAGGTTCCCTCTAACTAAGGCCCATTCTCATTTCCTGCTTCTCCATCTCACTCTCCTTGGGATGGTGGTCACTCTTTGTGGAAGCATTCTTGTTGCCTCAAGAGGATGGATTGGCCAAGTGTATTGATGCAAGGTCACTGAATGTGGTTGGTTTGAGTCTGGATTTGGGATGAGTTCTACTCAATTATCTTAACCATGAAATACATAAGGGGCTTTACACAACCTTGTTCTTGGGATTCGATTCCATTCTCTCCTCTCCATCTTTCTTCCCATTTTCCACCTCATTGTCGATTTTATCATTAGTCTATTATGTGTTGATGCATTATTTTTCTTTGGTGAATTCTTGTGGGTAAGTTTTAAACTTTTGCTTCCAAATGACATTCCTAGAGCCTACAGACTCTTTGGTTTATGGGTTTGTTAGAGCATAAAGGGCATGAGCCTGCTTTGGGAAGGACCCACTAGTATTTCTTTTTAGTGCAATTTTTAACTTCTTTCCCTTAAACATTTCCTGCAATCAATCATTTCTTATTTCATCCCCATCCATGACATCCATTTTATTGGCATTGTCATTGATATTTTTCATCTTTCTTGTTCCTCATGTTTTTCCATCTATTAGCTACCAGAGGTTCACTCTTAGTCGTGGGGGCCCTGGCACAAATTTTTCAATTTTTCCCATTTTACTAATTGCCTAACCCCTACACCTTGGGTAGTTTCCAGTGATAAATCTCTGAACCAGTTTCTACCATAACCACAACTCAGCCAATGTGCTTCATATCGAGGCAAGGTATCAACTGCAGTTTGTATTATGTATCCTTGCTCATTTGTGACTGTGTTGTGTGTGCAAATGGCGATCATACAAACAATGGATTGGGCTTGGAGGAAGCACTTAGGATGGACTGGAATTGGAGCATTTATGAAAGGAGCAAGTTTGGTGGCATGGCTATAGATAAATAATGGAAGGCGCAATCTCGGCATTGGTGGCAACATGCTCCATCTTCTTTCTCTCTCTCTTTTTCTCTTCAAGCTACCAAATAAAGGCTTGAATGTCATTTATGTACAAGTGTTCACCATAATGGTCATGAACACTAATGTTGTAATATGCTTATTGATCCGTTCATTGGGCACATTGAGTCTGTTATCCCATTCCACCGTTAGTTGTCAATTAGTCAATAATCCCATACCTTTCCAATATTTTGTAAAGAACTTGAGGATGAGTTTTCATTCAATCGTGGGGGTATGATGAGAGCGGTTANCAAGAGGTCTAAGTGTGGATGGATCTTTATTCGAGCATTGTGTACCTGAGCACACCTTGTGTACGACAATAAAGACGAGCTCTTTGATTCATCCTTGCAGCACTTGAGATTTTTTTCTTATGCATTTCTTTTATTTTATTTTCTTATGCATTTACTTTATTTTATTTTATGCACTTTACATTTTTGTTATTAGCACAACAATTCATTTTGATCAATTAAGCAAATTGTTAAATTACACAAGCATGACCACGTTGACCATGTGTGTAATGCTTGGTAACCCAGTAACAATTAGCGTTTAGTAATCCCAGCAGTGTTGCACTGGTTCAGGATGTGAACGGCAAGTGGGAATGGATGCTAGTGTTAGGATTAGTTAGAACTTAGTTAATGAGTGGTTAAGTTAAATTAGTCACTTAGTTACCTCTCTCCTTCCCTACTAGCGCAGGACATAAAAACATAAAAGCTATAAAAATCATATGCCTTAAGCTTACTTAACCATACAATTGTGACATACAGGTAAGCTTGGGAAGACAACGATCAACCAACCCCTCTTTGTTCCACAAGGGTGCATAAGCACTTAGTCCTTGGAATTCGACCAGATCATGCATGAAATGCTCATATTCGTATGGTTGACCATAGGGGTATCTCGCCGCTCATCACTTTGCACATAACAAACAAATTATGCTTCCTTAATCTTATAATCTATAAATGCTACCCCTAAAACTTCATGTAATAAGAAAGTGTTGATTCTATTTTAAAAAATCTTGTATTGTCTTAGTAATCTTATGTTGGAGATAGCCTTGGGGGTCTAGCCTACCCTCAAGGAGGTTTACAAGAAGCAAATTCTAAGCCAAAAATAGGAGGGGTGTGGGCATTGGGCTTCCCCAAACCCCACCCCCTTCTGCCCCCACCTCCGCCACATGGTGGGGGCGGTTTTGTGTGTGTGTGGTGTCCCTATGGCACTATTTGTGTTAGGATTGCAAGGATTGTGCATGCATGAGCCTCCTAAAGAGGCTCTTGGTGCTTGGGGGTTTGGGGTGATTAGGACATTTTGGCATGGGTCTCTAGGATATCTTCAAAATTTATGGTTGAGTGCTTGAATCTTGGGATAAAGGTTTCTACCTTTGTTCTTCAACACAGATCATTTTTAATTCCTAGGGTTTTTGGATGGGGTTGGTTTCCTAGGTGTCAAGGACTGCTAGATTTTTAGTGATTTTTAACTACTATGTGCCTTTTTGGGCTGCTAGAAAATCTTTTAGAACTCTAAAAGCTAAGGAAGGGAAATAGAGTTAAATACTTAACAATTTAACCCTTTTACTTAATTTAATATCTTGTTCATCCACAAAATATTCAAATAATCTATTTTTGTTTACTTGATTATCTATAGTATTTGTGGATATTGATAGTTTATTATGCTTGCACATATCAAAAGGATCTTGTAGACAAATGAACTTGTGCAAAATATAATAGTAGCAATAAGTATTGAGTACAAAAGATGTGTTCCATATTCACGTAACACATAGTCTCTACAATTCCCTCAAAATAACATTAGTAGCTTGAATAGCTCATCTTTTACCATTTGAAGTATCTAATTCAAGATGATGTTTTTCTTAAATGCTTCTTTTGCTTAGTACAGACAACAAATAATAATAATGATATTTTGTTAATGAGATTCCTTTTGGTAGTACCTTTATAGCATTTTCCTCCATCAATCAAGAGTGTGCTTCTCTCAACTATCCTTTTTTGAAAATGTGTTTGGTTTTGGTGGTTAGTCCTAAGGTGGTTGATTTTTATTTTATTTTTTAATAATTTTAGCACTGGTTCATTCCTATATAAAGGGCCTTTAGTCCATGGTTTTTCATGTGGGTTTTTTGTTGGTCAAGTAGAGAGAGGGTTCTTCTCCGATAGTTGAAGTCTTCTTTATAGGGCTGTTATTCTTTAGTGGAGATTAATAAGCCCCTATTTTCCCATGGATATCTTCCTTCAAATCAAATGGTTTTAACACGTGTTGTTTCTCTAATGTTTTTATTTTATTTTTTTTCTTTTTATTAACATTCTAATTTTTCTTGGGTATTTTAAGCAACAGACTTGGAATGGCTTCTATGTTACATAAGGTATAAGAATAGTGGCTTAGATGGTTTGATCTTATAGATACAAGTTTCTACATTGGCGAAAGCCACTTAAAAGAGCCCTAAGAAGATATGGGAAAAACCCATTGAAGATGATTTAAAGAAACTACAAATGAACAAGAATCTGCCTTTTCCTTAAAAATAAATGATTATTAAGAAGAATACACCATTATAATTTTTAGAACAGTATTTTTAAAAATATCTCCGGAATCTTGATCCAAAGATTTTGTTGTATTAAAAGATTAGAAAAGTGTTAAAAAAAAAAAAAAGGCATCTGCCCACACTCTTTTAGGAGATTTACAAGTTCCCGCATTCATGTAAAACAGAGAGAAAAATGTATCTTATTCTAAGTGTTTTGCGTGTGAACGGTGTTTTTCGATAATCAGATCCATCAAACGTGCCTTCGTGTTTTTTCAAAAAATAAAAAATTATATAATAAATTCTTTAGTCGGTGAAAACGTAACGTGCCTTTTGGTTATTATTACCCATTAAAAAAAACAGACTACAAAGGAATGGTCCAGGAGGACATTTTTCTTAACACTGTGATTTCGTACTCAAGCAGTACAGTTTTGTGATCGGCCTGCAAACTACACTGAAACACAATACAGTGTAAGCCTTAAGAAAACGAAGACATAACAGAAGAAGCTTAAGTGATCCAACATCCTGTAAGGTGAAGAAGCTAAGCCCTCTCTCATGACCGACATGCCATGAAAGACAAGGCCACAGCCATGCTGGTGGCCAACAAATTAAGAGCCCACGACATGGACAAGGCGGCTGTGCCGGCTGTCATCACAAAACAAATAAGAACATAAGCATGGTTGATTTGGTTAAGCACTTGTGTTAACAAATAACAATGTAATAAAGAAAAAATGGACCAGTACAAAATCGGTAAATAAATGTAAAAACAAACATACAGCAAGTGCCTCTGAAGCCTGCTGAACAAGACGAGGCCGGAGACGGACTCAGCCGAGGCCGCGACAGCGGCGATGGCGATGTTGCTATTGGCGGTGGTGCTGGGCTTTTCCTTGGAGTTGGGGGTGGCTGAGACGGACTTGCAGATGGCTGCTTTCCTGAAAACATTAGAATGGTTGAGTTAATTATGGAGTTATCTTTAGAGTCTCGTTGGAATGCGGCTATGATTCAATTCTCAATGATATGTACTGACCGCACAAGTTACAGCAGATCCAGAAAATTCAAGAACGCAAACAGGTACATGCTATTATTGCAAGAAGAAATGGAAGAAAAATGTATTGCATGGATTACACTGAAATTTTTACATCATACAATGAGTTTAAACAAAAAAAGTTGAAAAATTTTACATTGAAAACTAACATTAAAAAGGGCATGGAAAAAATAATTAAAGATTATCGGAAGAAAGTGTAATCGAAGATGTAACTTTTCATAGAATCAAATAGGTTAGAAAACGCCGGTAACCAAACCCATTTTATTAAAACAAGGTACTGATGAAACTAAATTCTATCCATGTAATTGTTTTCGGATGATATTATATACTGACTGCAATGAACGTGGAGAGCAATGTTGCAGTAGTAGTTCATGTAGGTCTGCAGCTGGGAGAAGCTGTCGCCGCTGCTGCTGCTTCTGGAACACAGACATGAGGGCTGCGTTACATAGATGTTGGTCAAATTGAAGCAACAGTCCTTGATTGCAGAAGAGGAGGAGGAGCTGGAGGTACTACTAATGCAGTTGGGAAAATTCTGTGTGCATATCTGTGCTGTGGCTCCTGCAACTAGCAATGCCACGGTCAGCGCCACAACGGCCTTCTCCTGCATCTGAAACTTCATTTGATCGATCTTGTCCCGATCCTGTCCTTCCTGTTTCTGTTTCAGATTTTGCGTAATGGAATTCTTCAAACCTCGTTCCTTGAAATATACGAGGAATATAACGGACGTTGTGTGCAGCACGTTATGCTCTGGGAAGCTACAACCCACAATATTCTATTGTCCGCCGCTCTAACAAGCAGCTTCATGGCCAATATTAATGGTTTACCTCCATTATATTACGTACCTGCACTTGCCGCTGTCTACCTAAGCTTTGTAGAATTGGTCATTTGGTCTGCCATGTGAATGAGGTAAACTCATAGAACTTGAATTTTCTGTCACCAGTTTGAATAAGAGAAGCAACTAAATTATATATATTTTATATGTAGGGTGGTTTAGACCATGTGACTTGGAAAAGTCAATTAAGCTTTGATTTTTTAACTACTATTAACTAAACATCTTCTTACCTCTGAAGCAGATACTACGTTAAGAGCATTTAACAAGAACATACGAGAACACCGCACACAACACTATCTTCTTCTCCCTATCCTCCATTTCAAAATTGTGCTGTCAACCAAAAAATTTTTCACGGTGAGTGTACTCTCAAGCATTTCAATATTCAAAAATTTTCTGGTGCATAATGCTAAAGATTATATACCTTTGTCCCTATCAGTTATTTCCAATTCCAACACCCCGTTGCTCTTGTTACAAGGGATACATATGGTAGTTTTAGTTGTTTTTTTCTTAATCACAGGTAATAGTTGAAAATGGTAGAATTTATTTGTAGTTTTTTATTACATGAGGGGTACTTATATTGTTATTTAGTTTATATGAGGGATAGCTATGGTAGTTTATATAGGAGGTACGATGGTATGCTTTTGTCTTCTTTTTTCTTTAAAGAGATTAGAGTTCGAGTAGGTAGACATAGCTTTGTATAATAGTTCTAACTATATTTGTATTTTACTTGGGCACAAAAAAAGTCATGTATAGATGGGAGGAAGGGGCTTGTAGATGTTTTTCTAACAAATATAATAGATAGAATGTACTTGCTAGATATGACATTTTATTGTGCATACTATTGTAGGTTCCAGATGGTATGTTAAGGGGTTAGCAAGTATAGGCTAGGTATTAATGGATTTTGTTGACAATTATTGTTTTTTGAAGCCTTTTTGTTTTTAGTATCATTATTTCATAGATTTGTAATGGCTCTTTTTATGATATTTAATATGAAAAATGATAAAAATAATGTAATAAATATTTTATTACCTTTGCTATGGTTGTTTGATGATTTTTGTTTTTCTAATCCTTTGCAATTGATTGCATAGTTTCATTTGTTACTTTTGTGATTCCAATTTTTTTTCTTTTTGATTCTCGATATCTTCATTGCCTACACCTGTTCATTGCTTGCTTATATTGAAATCAAAGTTGAAATTAGAAATTATTGAAAAGAAAAACTAAAATCATTAGTAGATGGAAATGTTGATTTTGCATAAAACAAATATAGAATACCTCATTGTTTGCAAGTTCAATGTCATCGTTTGTAGGTGAAAGTTTTTGTGTATTTGTAGATTTAGTTTTTTTTTTCATATCTAAATGAGAAAATATTAATAATTATCAATTAGATGTAGGATTAGGCAAAATTTTCCAAAGTGAAATGCAAAACAATTGTAACATGGAAAATAATCATCAATCAATTAAAAAACTTGTCATTTAACATTATTGTTATTTGAAAAAACAAATAGCAAGTTGTAATCAGTAGAAGGCAAAAATTAAAAGGGCAAAATTCAAAATTGCATGAGCAAAAATTGCAAATAGAAGGCTAAGATGATCAAATAGCAAATATTACAAATAGCAAGCTATGATTCTATCTTAAAACTTTTTGTAATGTCTTAACAAGTTCATTCATAATAATTGCAAACAAGTGTTACAATTTTTTAGAACTTGATGAGCAACGAGGTACCCATATGCCTAACCGTATGAATCACAAGCATTCACGCATGATCCAATTGAATTCCATGGATGGCACTAGTTGTGGCATCTAGATCGCTATGCCTTGATCGCAATTCATTTTCTTCCCACTTGGACTAGTGGTAGCTTTGTCATGTATGGTTTAGTCCAGAGTGAGGCATATGATTTTTAGTATTTTATATTTTATTGTTCTACAATTAACAATATTTTGAAACTGAATTTGTAATCAATTCAACTAATCTAATTGCTAATTAATAATCAACTACCCTAAGATATCTGATCCCACTTCCCGTGCACATCTTGAACACATATTAACACTGTTGGGTTCCAAATGTTAAGCATTACTGGGATTACCAAGAGTCATATGCATGCTTAAAGCAATCATACTTATGTGCTTAATTAATTAACATGCATGAAAATGTAAATATTAACTAAGTACATGAAAAGTAAATTGCATGGAAAGTAAATCTAATCTAAGTCAAAGTGATATAATGAATAAGAATCAATCTTGATCTTATTGTCATTCATGGAATATGTCCAAGTACATTGCCACTCAAATAAGACTTCGTACAATTGACTCAAATCCACTTTATGGGCACTCACTGACTGTTCTTTAAGATTACAGAATAAAATTGCAAGAATTCAGCTACTCTATTGACAAAACTATGAAAAACTAATGCAAAACTAACTCAAATAAAGAGCCCAGGTGCTATATTTATAGGCTAGTGTATACCCCCCGATGTCAAATACCTGACATCACATCAAGACCTCAACATCATGTACCCGACATTGCAGCCTTGACATCAGATACCCAACGTCACGGTGACTGCAAAAATGTGTTTCATCATATCAACGTCGTGTACCTGATGTCATAGCCCCAACATCGAATACCTGATGTCACAACGACTACAAAACATGTTTCATCATACCCCCACGACTAAATGACAACTCATCCTCGAGTGTAGAAGAGGAGGAACAAGTTCCTCACAAAAATATATTGGGTAGGTATGGGATTAATTATTGACATACAACTAACTCAAATGGAACAAACAAACTTTGAGTGCCCAAGTATACGAAGTTACAAGCTTTTACAAAATTGGGTGTTCATGATAAGAGAAGTGAACACCCTAGATAAGATTGGCATCCAACACCTCTTAGCAGTAGAATAATGAGAGAGAAGATCCAACAATCACAAATGGTCCTCATTATGTGGTACTACCACATCATCTTTGGTGAAGATAGTCCCACTTCCAGTTCATACTTCCCACTACAATCACAACAGAATCATGAATTAGTATGTAATGTGTAACACCTAGTTGTTAAGTACCTTGTCTCCTCCTCGGTGATTGCACTCAGCTAGGTTGTCATTATGATAGATTGATTCCTTTAGGAGCATTAGCCAGAAGGCTGGCAAATAGGGTAAAATAGATAAGTGGTCCATTAAAGTTGAAAAAGTTTGACACAAGGAAATATTTGAAGAGGGTGTAAGAATTTACAATGATAAAAAGGAAAGTTCACTGAAAAATCTTGTGAAGATGTCCACAATTGGATGTCATTAATAGGGTAAACAAAAGGATTTAATTGTAAGAGTGTCTAAGGGTAAACAACTTAACTAATCCAACCAAAAGATGTGTAAGTAGGTCCTCCCCAAAGCAAGCACAAGCCTTTTATGTCCTTGCATAACTTCAAACCAAAGAGTCCATGGGCTCCATGGATGATTAATGGTTATGGAAGGTTAAGTACAAAAAACTAAAAGAAACTAACTAAGAATTTCGACACATCAAACCAAGACATCAAATCAAGAACATGAAACCAATAGTGAGGTGAGTCATGGAAAGCATAGATGGATGAGAGAGAGTGGAATGGAGTTCCTAATTAAGATCACATGAAGTCCCGCATGGATTTTGTGGTTAAATGACTTGATAGGATCCATCCTTAGTCCAAACCAAAACCAACCACATTCAATGACTTCGTATCGACATTCTAAGACCAGTCCATCCCCTGAGACATAAGAGTGCTCCCACAGAACAACCATCATTCCTTATTAGAAAAGAAGTAGGAAGTAAAGAAGGGCCTTAGTTAGAGGGGACTAGTTCCATAACCAGTTGATGAAGTGTCATTTAGTCAATGCTTCGACTAGGCCGCATATACGGGGCTGCGTATACGCGGCAACATCGATGTAGCCACCCTGCATAGATGTGGCCCCATTTACGCAACCACCTTTCCTGGCCTATAAATAAAAGGGCCTTCCGCCTCATTTAGGCATCTTTTTGAGTAGTTGTAGCGAAGCTCTTGCAGTTTGTTCTCGCAAGAGATAGAATATTTTCCAAGTGCCCGCAGCAGGTGTAAGAAAAGTGATCGGTTCTTTATTCGAGCGTTGATGTATCTGAGCCCATTGGCGTGACGGCAATAAAGATGAACTATTCAAAAAATCCTTGCAGCATTTGGATTTAGTTATTTTATGCATTTAATAGTTTAATATGTTTAAGCTTTATTAGTTATTTGTTAATTACTTATGTTTTCATTATTATAATTTCAATCGTTATTAATCATTCATAGTTTGTTTAAGCCATAAGTAAGACCATCTCGAACGTAACCCAAACACTTGGTAAGCCCAGTGATGCTTAACGTCTAATAACCCAGAAGTGTTAGGAGATGCTCAGAACGTGCTCGGAAGATGGGACCGGATACTTATGTTAGGAGTAGTTAAGATTTAGATTAAGATAATTTTAGATTAATTAATATTCTATCCTTAATTTCCAAGATAATTAGTCGTCGAAAAGATAATTAAAAAGATATAAAAATCATTAGCCTTAATCTCACTTAACCATCGTAAACAGAACCTCACAAGTGAGATTAGGATGACAACGACTATTCTAACCCAAGGTTTCACTGGTTAGAAGTCTAGTGTATGTTAAGTGCTTATAGTTTGCGGATTTCAACCGATTCACGCGTGAACACTCATGATTCATATGGTTGGGAGTAGGGATACCTAGCCACTCATCATTGGCGCCATTGCTGGGAACTGTTAGTCTTACATGCGTCATCTGACTTTAGTGAAATTATCATTTAAGTCATTGGAACGGACCCAGGGTAGAAATATTTACGCATGCTAGGCAAATTCAAGTAAATAGTAAGGTACACTGATTATATGGACCATCTAACATCCAATATGTCTTCTCACAGGAGAGATGTATTCGAACTGCCGGTGCCACAAGAATGTCGGGTGGTGTACAAACATCCCGATGAATATGTCCCTAATTTCACATTCATCCTACACTAGGATGAGCATCTCCGATGGTGGGACATGGAGGGTAGCATCATGCTACCGCCCAATCGAGCAACTCCTGCGATGCTATATCACAATATGGGCAGATTGGGCATCCAGGAGCGGGTGGTAGAGTATGTCATGGAGGACCATGACTATCGGGACTATCGTCCCATGGAGGCTCAAAAAACAAGAGATCAGCAATAGGCGGAGAGATATGAACAACAGAAGGGGAAGCAATTCAGCAACCCCTTATTCTCGCAAGGGCTACAAGACGATGGGGATCCCGTCTTTCATGATACCCATTCAATCGAACTTCCCTTGGGGTAGCAGTTCATCCAATCAATCATTCAGAAAAAACCTCCAAGTGACCACGATCCTTAAGGGGATGGAGGTTCACACAACAAGGTTGGGCTAGATGACCAAGGCCATCATCAGGGTAGATGGGAAGATCATCGTCGAAGCAGTGGTGATGCCTCTCCTTCTTCTCTGTCCTCCACCTCTCCTACGCCTTCCTCTAGCTCAGGCTTTAAGCATAATAGGGGAAGGTTGGAGCGAAAGGACAGTGGTAAACAAGTTCAGAAGGGGCAACGTGAGGAAGCACACGACCAATCGCGTGATGCTCGCCAGCATGAAAGGAGGGGTAGCCAAAATCATCACAGACGTCATGGTCCCCAACAAGACTATGAAAGGGGCTATTAACTTACAACTGGCACCTCAGTCGAGTGGATTGGAACCCAAGCCACGCAAACGTCCTTTTCTCTAGCCCAATAATCTCAACACACCCTCACCTACGCCTGTGGCCAGTGCCTCTGAACCTACCAACGCCTCCAACATCATACTGCCCAAGCAGTCCTCCATTCCGTCGCACTCCAACATCCAGACAGTCATGCTCACACATGTCGTGACTGACTGGATCAAAGTAGGTTCTCTTCCCCAAAAATTGATAGATCTAGGAAGCCCCCTAATCTATCTTCAGGTGGCAAGGAATGAGCCATGCAAAGTTCTTCTGGATTTGAGGTCAGGGGTTAATTTGATCTCTCACGATATGTACAAGAACTGGAACTTGCCCCCGCTAAAGAAGAGCAACATTCGGCTCGAGTTAGCAAATCAGTCCATCACCATTCCCTTGGGTTTGGTGGAGGACATTGTGACCACCATTTGTGGGTGGTCATATCCTGCTAATTTCCTAGTCATCTGTGTAGAGAATTGTAAGGGGAACTTCCCAATCATCATGGGAAGAGCCTAGCTAAGCATGATGAACGCACGACTAGGACTCTGAGATCTGTCCCTGGAAATTTCAAAGGAAAATCCTTTCGGGAAGATCGAGAAGAAAAGAGTTCCATGCATCGCATACAGTGACTCAGGGTGCAACTGTGTGCAGCAGTTATGGTCTGCTAAGCGGATATCCATTCAAGCATGCAGTTGGTGTATCAAAGAATCACCTATTCAACAATGCCTGTACGTAGTAGCCACTAACCAAGAAGGCACCCAGTGGCTGACAGCTAATCCTACTAGTAGCACATTGTCCATGGAACCATCTGAGGGGCTAGTGCAAGCCTATGTTGATAGCATGAATGAGATGGAAGAGATTCATCAACAGGTCTCCACTGTTGATGACCAAGATGACTGGGGAAAGCTACAAATCCTTGAGAGCTTCAAAAAAGAGCCCCTTGAGTTAAATCCTTTACCGGCTCACTTAGAATATGCATTTCTGCAAAATGGCAAGCCGGTAATCATTAATGCCACTCTTACTCCAGAACAGAATAAGAAGTTGCTGGGGATGGTAAACAAATGGGTTACTGCATTTGCATGGTCATATCTTGAGTTGACCGAAGTTGATCCCAGGGTCTGCTAGCATCGGATCTACCTTGACCCTTCCATGAAGCCACGACGACAGCCACAAAGATGGTTGAATCCCAAATTGAAGCAGATCGTAAAAGATGAAATTAAACAATTGCTCAAGGCGGGATTCATCTATTCTGTCTTCAATAGCGAATGGGTTAGCCCACTCGTTATCGTACCCAAGAAAGGTGGCAAGTGGAGGGTCTATATTTATTTCCGATTGCTCAATATGGTGACCTTCAAGGACCACTTCCTATTCCCATTTGTGGACTAGGTGTTGGACACAATCGCAGGATACCGATACTACAGTTTTTTGGATGGTTATAGTGGTTATAACCAAATCCAAATAGCATCAGAGGACCAGACCAAAATAACGTTTACAAGTCCATGGGAGACTTTTGCATATAATAAAATGCCCTTTGGCCTGTGCAATGCAACTACGACGTTCCAACGTCTTGTCCTAAGCATCTTCCAGCAACAAATCGGCAATGGTGTAGAGGTCTTCATGGATGACTTCTCCACCTATGGGGCCACATTTGAGCAAGCCTTGGACCATCTAGAGTAGGTTCTAAAGAGGTGTGTAGACAGCAATATGCGGCTCAATTGGCAAAAGAGCCATTTGATGATCCAAGAGGGCATTGTGCTGGGGCATCACATCTCATCAACAGGGATCAGCGTAGACCATGAAAAGATCAGGGTCATCCAAGGAATCACCCGCCAACCAAGTACTGTCAAAGATGTTTAGTCATTCCTTGGACACACTGGTTACTACCAACGTTTCATAGAGCACTTCTCAAATATAGCCAGGCTGTTGGTAGAACTTACAAAGAAGGACGCTCTGTTTGTTTGGACCAAGGAATGCGAGTCTGCATTCCAAGCACTGAAACAGAAACTCGTAGAAGCTCCGGTTCTACGAGCACCTGATTGGTCCAGATCTTTTCACATTATGATGAATGCCTCCAACTATGCCTTGGGAGCCATTCTTACATAGTGTGATGATCAAAAACGTCCCTATTATATCCACTGTGCAAGCTGTAGCATTGTGGGTGCTCAACTGAACTATACCATCACTGAGAAGGAGTTGATGGCAATGGTGTTCACCTTGGACAAATTCCAGCACTATGTGCTCGGATACGAGGTGTTTGTACACACTGACCACAGTGCTATTCAGTTCCTGATGAACAAACCAACAGTGAGTCCCCACATAATACGGTGGCTGGTGATTCTTTAGGAGTTTGATCTTACCATGGTAGATCGAAAGGGGACCAAGAATGTGGTTGCTGACCACTTGTCTTAGTTACGATGGGATGATGCAGAAGAGGAGGAGTCTTTATCCGATTAGTTTTTAGATGAACTCCTCTTCACAAGCATCGTTGATCCTCAAGAACCCAAGGAATCCCCTTGGTTTAACTGCATCCTCACCTACCTTACAACCCAGGAGCTGCCAAAGGAATGGAACCATCAGTAGAAACAGCAGTTTCTCCATAAGGCCAAGCATTTCATGGAAATCAACAGCCACCTCTACAAGGTGTGCACAAATGGCTTAGTTCGATTGTGTGTCCCTGATGATGATACATTGCACATCCTCTAAGATGCTCATGAGGGCCCTTGTGGGGGCCACTATGCTGGATGCCAAATGGCCACTTGTAGGGTATCCTCCAAGATGCTCATGATACTTGTAGGGTATTACTGGCCTACAATTTTTAGGGATACACAATGGTCCGCCCACTCCTGCGAACAATGCCAAAGAGATGGTGGGATGTCGACATGGTTAGAGGGACCTCAGCAGTGGATCCATCCACTGGAGCCCTTCAACATATGGGGTATCGACTTCATGGGGCCCATCACCCCCTTGTCAAACAGAAAAGCATACATCATCATGGCTATGGACTACTGTACAAAGTGGGTAGAAGCGGCAACCATCGTCGACTATTCTTCCAACACCACTGCACGATTTGTCCAGCAACAAATTGTAACCAAGTTTGGAGTGCCACATGCACTTATTTCTAACAATGGGACTCACTTCACGGGTGTCACTTTTCAGAAACTCATACAACATTTAGGGGTAACACATAAATTTACAACACCCTATCACCCCCAAGCCAATAGGCAGGCCAAAGTCACCAATAGGGAGATCACCAAGATCCTTACCCAAACCATTAGCAAATACAAGAGGGATTGGAGTATCAAGCTCAATGATGCCCTATGGGCCTATTGCTCCACTTGGAAACTTCTTGTGGGGTACTCTCCCTATGAGTTAATGTACGAAAAGTTGCCAACACTTCCAATCCAAGTAGAACTCCGGATACTATCCACCGCCAGTGACCTTGGCCTTGACCTACCGCTAGCACAATGTGAACGACTAATCAATTTGAGTGTGCTAGATGAGAACCGACTAGTGGCCCTATTTTCAAATGAAACCCAAAAGGCCTATAATAAGAAATGACATGATCTTAGGATTCAGAAGGTCACATTTAGATGTAGAGACAAGGTATTGTATTGGAATCCCTCACATGTATCCCAACCGACAAAGTTTCAGACGCTATGGGAGGGACCTTATATTGTCTCCGAAACCTTTCCATATGGGGACTTGCTCATCCACAAACCTGGGGACCCCACTAGAACATAGTTAGTCAACCGCCAACAATTAAAACCTTTCCCTAAACTCCACACAACCAGTGCCACTACCTCGTCATCAGTCAATCACCCTCGTTCCATTTTCTGTGTCTCCTTCTTTCCACCCAGTCGTGGGGGAGACCATCATCCCTGCTGATCCATTCCCTACTCCCTTCACCATTTTATCATTTTTTGTTTTACAAGTTTTTGTTTTACACTTTTTTTTTACACTTCTTTGTTTTATCATTTTTTGTTTTACAAGTTTTTGTTTTACACTTTTTTTTTACACTTCTTTATTTTACACTTTTTTCTTTTACACTTATTGTTTTACACTTTTTTGTCTTTTACCATCGTTCATACATTTGCACATTCTTTGCACATATTTTCATTTTTTTTACTTATTTTTCATTTTTTGCACCTGTCTATTTTTTCGCGTAATGGTAGATGTCATCGTATTATCTTCAGATGTTTGGGACGGTCAGTTTTCGTTACGATGGATACTGTAATCGTCTTCCTCATTATCTGGCTCCCGCCATTACATGGTTGTCCTTGTATTTTACATTGTTTTCACTTCATAAACCTGGCAGTGAGTCCACGTCACTCGCCCATTCACCATTCCATGGTTTTCCTTCTGTTGCAAACATATAACCCCTTCACTTAAAAAAATTTTAACTAATGTGTGACTTGTGTAGTTCCCACACTGAGGGATGACCTAATGGTTTGAATTGGGTGTGACTTCAAGGGGAATGCTTTATTCGTTGTTCTGTTCTGTTCCCTGGGTTGCCAGTGTGTCCTCACGAATTTCCTCCCACTCCAAGTCTCTCTCCACGAAAGATTTTGGGCAGTTCGACCTTGCATGATATGGTTCTCACTGAAAAAATTCAAAAATTCAAAAAAAAAACACAACAACAACAAAATAAACACATAAAATGAGGATTCAAAGCACAGCCCTTGGTCGGATGCATGCACATACACATGGGTCTTCGCATGGTGTGGTTCCCCCGCACAAAAGACAAGAAAAAAATAAATCGCAGGGGAATTCGAAGCACACCCCTTAGATCACCTCTCACGGGCCATACGCTTTACTTATGGGACTTAGTCCCCTCTAACTTCGTCCCATTTCACTTCCTTCTTCTCACATTCATGGAGTGGTGGTTCTTTGTGGGGTCATTTTTGTTTCCTTGGGGGATGAACAGGACTTTGTTTATTACTACGATGTCACTGACTACGGATGGTTTCAGGTCTGACCTCAGGAAGGTTCTACCTGGTCACTTAACCACGATTCCACATGGGATTTCATGTGGCCAACACTCGAAATTCCATTCTCTTCTTTCCATCTGTTCCCACTTCTCTCCGTACTCACCTCACTGCCCTTTTTATATTTTGTGTGTTCGTCGTGTTTTCTATTGGTCTCTCATGAATTGGCGGGTTCTCTTGGTTTGGAGTCTTCACTAGTCAACACCAATTCTTGGCACCCGAGCCCACAGACCCTGGTGTTGAGGGTATGCAGGGGCTACAAAGGTTGTTGCCTGCTATGGGGAGGACCCACCTGCATACTTCTGGTTTGGCATGTTAAGCCTCCCATCCTTTGGATTTCTTGGTTGACTGGTTTTAGTGTCCCATCATTCAATTCCGTCCTCGCAGAGTTCTTTTTCAATCCCGTTCTCCAATTTTGCCTCTTTTTCATGCTTCATTACCTTCCTCATGTCATCAACCATGACTGGGCCTTTCACGAGCTTCAACCACCTCAATTTGGGTTTTCAAATTCATCATTTTAGGTGTTTTATGGGTTGGTCAACGTTGGTCCACAGGTGAACAATGCTGCATATACGGGGCCCCATATACGCAGTTCCTGCGTATACGCAACCCCGTCGACACAGCACCCAAACCCTATATATACACCCACTACGGTTTGTATTTTTCATCATTTGGAGTCCAAATTGAGGAGAGCTTTTCCATTTTTTCTACCTAATCCTTCCCAATGCGCCTACATTCCATCGCGTGTCCACATCAACCTATCCTTGCCCCTTTTACGCACCTAGAGGTATGCTCTCAGTCGTGGGGGGTGGTGCCTTTGTGTAATTAATTAATTAATTAATTAGTTGTTAATTACAAAAAAATTGGCCCTAACCCCTAACTTAACGCTCCAGGAAACTTAATGGTGTGCCTGTGCCATTAACATAACTTGGTCAAATTGAGAAAGTATATACATACCATCTTAAACTACTTATGAATGGTCTAACAGATAGTTATGTTTGATTGCAGATGGCACCTAAGGGACGAAGGACCGTCACAACCAAGGGACAAGCGCCCATGCACAGGAAGGGGATGAGGTATGCAACTGCCAGAGTATGCGAAGGGCTCTCATGCAACTGGGCCCTTCCGCGATAGACCTAACGTGGAATCTGTTCATCAGATTCCTAAAGAGGAGATTCCCGACGAGCAATCGCTCAGGGATGAGACTCCTAGGATAGGACTGCATCTTGAGGTCACCCTAACCCAAGCCTTCCTAGATGCTATCATGTCGTGCAAGATGCATTGAATGGTCCTCCAAGAGCTAAATTTTGGACCATTCCTCGAGCATGCACCAGAAGACGTGAGGCTTCAATTGCAGAACTCTCCGATGTGGCCAATCATCACAACCAGTGGTGAGTGGTACTTAGGAAAAACTTATCTCTTTTGGTCGAATCGGCAACCAAGGTCAAGAGTAAGAATCAAAGACATTTATGTCTTTTACTCTTCGGAAGCAATAGCGCAAGCTCTGGGGTTGCTTGAAACTAGGGCAGATGTGGTAAAAATTCCAAAGCAGGTCGATCCAGAGGTAAAGGTACAATGAACCAAATGGTTCTACGGGGTAGAGCACAAGGAATTCGGCTCCTTAACCATGGCAGAGAGAGTATACTCAAAGATCGCGTCTTACCATTTGAATTCAATAGAAAGACCCAACAAAATCACTACCTTCTCTGCTCGTGCATGTGCCGCCTTGAGTGGGAAATTTCCCATGAGTCTTCCACAACTGTTGTTTTTGGAGATTGAAAAAAGTTTCACTGAGAATGAATGTGGAAGATGAGCTCTCCCCTTTCCCTGCCTAATCTGAAAGTTATGCAAACGGGCAGGGATAGCACGATACTCTAAGGATATCATCCGACATGCCCCAATTTCCTCATGGTGAGAAATGATGAAAGATAAAATTCCTACCACCACACAAACAAAGGAGGAGCAGCAACCACCTCCACCACCTGCACAAACAACATAGCCGGGCTCACAAAACATAGCAGACTACATCCACAAGATCTGAGAAATGCTTTTGAGCCAGCAAGAGCAATCCGGTAGGACTGGTGGAGAAGAAGACCCTTCGGTCTATTGCCCTACCATGAGCCACCTGGAGCAAGTGGCTTAATCAGTCAGCTTGCTTGAAAGGGTAGGGCTGATATTCTCTGCCATCTAAGCACCAATTCCAACCAGAATAGATCCAAGCATCTGAGATGTATCAACCGCAACTCAACAGTTATTCCCTGAAATCTTAGGGAATGCTGCTACCTTCTCGATACGCTTAGAAGATGGTGAAGATGCAACGATCCTGGTGATGCAGCACTAGGGATAGGAAGTTGCGGCTGAAGTGGTTGCTGATACAATTGTTATGGCTCTCAATGCATCGGTAGCACCTGTGCCAAACGTTCATGACCTACAATATATACAAGTGTCTACTGGCACTTCGCGTAGCAAGATTGATGTAGGCCAACATGAATAATTGTTGGACCGACTGGTAGGAACCGAGCAATTTCTTTCGAATGTCTTCGACCTTCCAAACAACATCACTACAACCCAATCGAAGCTGCTCTTGGTAAGGGACAAGAGCCTTGTTTTGGAAGGGCAACTAGAAGCTTCTCAAGCCACTTATCAGCACTTGGCAACTAAGGTAGCCCAATTAAGAGCCCAGCTTGCCAATCCTGCCATCCTCAACCATGAGATCACCAGAGATGAAGCTTTTCAGTAGCTTAAGCTTAAATTGCAGGTCATTGAAGATGTGTGAGAGACGGTGATCCTCGACAAGTCCATAACCAACGCCTGAGCATATCACTTAGAAAAGGACTTGGTGGAGGTTCGCAAAGAGAACTTGTAGCTAACCGTAGAAGTTCATTGCCTATGCAATGTTGGTGTAGATAATGAACACATGAAAGATTTCATCCACCAACAGCATGAGGAGCTAGCCAGGGTGAACGTGGACATAAGAAGATTGGCAGCTGAAAATCGACATCTGTCATTGGAGGAGGTTCGGGCATTGCAACAAAAGTCTACAATCAAAATTTCCACTTGAAAAAATGAGGTCCTAAAGTTTGCAAATGTCAAAAATCATTACAAGGACCAAGTGGGATTGCAGAAGGAGGTAAACAAGAAGCACATTCAAGTTGCTGTTGATGCATAAATTTTGGTCATGCCAACACCTGAAAAACTCTTTTGAGGAGACTATAGCCTAGGGCACCTCCTGTATGGATACGAAAACCCAGGAATAGTCTCAGCTGGAAAGAGCCATGTGACCAAGTGATAGAGAGATAGAGAGATAGAAAACATAGAGAGAGATAAAACATGAAAAAAAAACTAAAGGAGAGAGAAACAGGAACCACCGATAGGATGCATGGTTGTGTTGCCACAAGAATCATGTGTAGTTGCGATCAAACATCACCAATGCCCTGTGGACCGCCAACTACATAAACATCATGCACAAATCCATCGTCCACCACATGCCATTTGCTAAAATAAAAGAAGATAGAGAGAAGACCCACCAACAGGATGCATGGTTATGTTGCCGCAAGAATCATGTGTAGTTGCGATCAAACATCACCAATGCCCTGCGAACCGCCAACTGCATAAACATCATGCAAAAATCCACCATCCACCACATGCCATTTACTGAAATAAAAGAAGATAGACAGAAGATCCACCAACAGGATGCATGGTTGTGTTGCCGCAAGAATCATGTGTAGTTGCGATCAAACATCACCAATGCCCTACGAACTGCCAACCGTTGTTGCCGCACACACTGCCAACCACCGACAAAAAGAGGAGGTTCAGTCCATGGCTTCACGGCCTTGGCCTCATTGGCCTAGGGCTTCCTGGCCTGACTTCTCCTCCTCTCCTCCCTCCAACTCCATCACCTTGATGGCTTTTTATAGCCAATTTTAGGGTTAGGGTAACCCATCTTTTTTTTTTCTAATTTTTATTTTATTTTTTTATTCTTCTTTCTTTTAAAAAAAAACAAAGGCCCCATGCCAAGCATGGGTGTGTTGGTACCAACAGTCGCTAAATCCAAGATGAACCAAGCACTCCAGCAACTCCGAAAGGGAGGCGATGTATGGTCATCCATTTTCGATGGGTTAAACGCCTACAATAAAGTAGAAATCTACCTAAAGGAGCTGCAAATCGAGGAAATGATAGAATACATGGATTTGGCCAACCTTCGATATGCAAACCTGGCTATGCTCACAGCCGAGAGATCGCAGTCAGAGTTAGAAAAGTAAGTGGCCACTGTATCGTCTGAAATCGTCAATGTAAGGCTGGAAGAAAAATGAACGCCTAAAGATCTCCGGAGAGATACAGTGAACCCTACCTTCGCGTGAGGGCAAGTTGGAAAAATGAAGGCAGAGTGCCTTGGATGGTCTACACATAGATCAAACAAGGACTTCCCCTAGCATACGTAATGGCAGTGTGCCGGGTTATTATAAACAAATGTAAACAAATGCAAACGTAAATGTGGACAAGCGCAAACAAGGTGTAAACAATATAAACAGAAAATAATGTAAACTATAAATATGATTGGCAAAAATGTAACTATTTGTATTGATTGAAAATTATAAAGAAGTGCACCAGTCAGAACGCAGTTGCAGAATGATTGCAAGGTAGACGTTTAGCCCAATGTGAAAGGTGTTGCAGATGCTGGGAGAGTGCAGATTTCTGACTCCAAAATGTCTGACGTGTGAGATTTGGATGCTCAAAGTTGCTCAACGTGACCAAGTTTTGTATGGCAGAATTTACCTAGCATTCTATGCTCTTCTGTGTTTAGAATTACCAACCTTGGTTTAGTGTGAGAACGAGGTATTTATGCAAGTTTGAGCGCCGGATTCAGATCTGTGTGGAAGATCCATGGTTAACGAATGCAGGAAATGTGGATCGGGCAACAAGTATGAACGTTTTGACCGGATGCACAGAATTTTACAATGTATAGGGTGCAGCGTGACCAAGATCTCTTATGCTGGCATGTGTAATCCACAACGTAAGAGCTTGATATGCTAAAAAATGCAAAATGCATAAAGAATGTTAAAGTACAAGAGTGGGTTTGGATGTCTGGCCTCCGGATCTGCATATCTGTGCTATTTTTACTCCGCCAAGGCCTCCAGCATGCATGGATCTAGCTCTGGCATGTCTGCAGCGTGTCCTAACATTAGCGTCTAGCATCCAGCATCCCAGCATGTCAGCGTCCAGTGTGTCCAAGTGTTTACACTGTGCATACGCTAGCGTTAGCGTGTCAGCATGAGCATCAGCGTGTCCAATGTTTATGATGCATTTTGAGCCCATTTTTGACCTGTGAGACCTATTTTTAGAGTGGATTTGCATGCCTGAGGACGAGAGGATTCTACACGTCTATTTTGAGCCAATTTGGAGGCTGTTTTGACACACTTTTGGTTGGTCATGCTGTGGTCACGCTAGCCAGCATGACCTCAACGTGACCAACAGAAAATGCTACGTTTAAGGCCCAAATTGTGAGTTTTTGAAGCCTGTGAACATGTAAAAGTGTTGCTTGCCCCTAGGGGTTGCTCGAATGTCAAAGATGATGCCTAAAAATGGTTGATTTACCCTATTTTTTGTTTGGTCATGATGTGCAACGTGACCTCAACGTGACCAACTGAAAGTGCCATGTTTGAGGCCCAAATTTTGATTTTCTGGAGCCTGAGAGTTAGTACAGTTGTTGCCTGTCCCCTGGGGATTGAGTTCATGTCAAAACTAGACTTGAAACTACTTGATGTACCCTATTTTTACTTGGTCACACTGTGGTCATGCTGTGCAGTGTGACCTCAGCGTGACCAACTGAAAGTGCCATGTTTGAGGCCCAAATTTTGATTTTTCTGAAGCCTGTGAACATGTACAATTATTGCCTAGCTCCCGGGAGTTGAATTCATATCGAACTTCTACCTGGAGGTGCCTAAATTGAGTTTTTCTTCTTTGGTCACGCTGTGCAGCGTGACTTCAGCGTGACTAATTGAAAGTGGCTCGAAACGTGTGATTCTGAATTCAAATTTCGATGTTCTAAAGGCTAGGAGCCACAGGGGACATCAGTGAAGCTCATGGAGGGTCTATGTTCTCAAATCTGGGCTATTTGGACTTGATTTAGGGGCTCCAGAAGTTGGTCACGCTGTACACACGTTGTTCTTACACTAGGTAGTGTGACCATAGCGTGACCAAAGTGTACACAACAAAAACCATGGGTTTTGAGCCTGAAACCCTAGATTCTAGATGCCAAGAGTTGGAGCAATCATCTGTGGGCCCTGGGGGAACTTTGCCTATTCAATTGTGTGTCGTTTTATGTTTTTTTGGAGGCTCCCAAGCTTGGTCACGCTGTACTCAGGTTGGGCAGTCGCATGACTTAGCTTGAATCCTGTCTAAAGGTGTTAGGCCAAAATTTTATAGTGTTTTCATTGGCCCCTCTTTTTTGATGCCTAAAGGAATCCACCCGAGAGGCATCGACAAATAAGTACAAAGCACCACAAGCAACTTGGCGCCCAGCACTATCTATCGGGCACCTGGCCGGATGTCATTGCACCATGTTCAGAAGTACATTGGATAGGGAAATGAAGTTTTGAGATGCATAGGAAGCAGGTTGTAACTGTGGGGTCGGGGATTGATCAAGGGATTTTTTTTTTGTTTAACTATGGGAGAGGAATGCTCTTGTGAACAAGTCATGTTGGTCCTTGTCAACAGCTACTATCTAGCAGACTTGAGACCATGGCATGGGAGGTGCATCCTTTGGAGGAACAGGACCCTTGTATCATGTTTAAGAGAACCCATTGTCAACAACCAAAGCCATGCAACAAGGTGGTTCTTCATGATTGTTTGAGACACGAGTATTTTCTTTCAAGACAACTGCCTTCCTGCCTGGGGCTTATATGGGAAGAGCCAGTGGCCTTATGATGTATTTTGTTCTTTGATTTTTTTTTGTTTTTTTTTAATTCATCTTCTTTTTGTTTTGTTTTTCTTTTTGGTCTTTTTCTTTTTTAAAAAAAAGAGCCTACCTTTTTTGCTTTGCCGGTGTTCAAGCGCTTGCATTTTGTGTCGCATACCATGTATTGTGTTTTTGCATTGCAACTGCTTAGAGAATCACAATGCAATAGCGTATCGAGAGTCTTGGGATGAATATGGCATCAGGGAGATGTAACTGAGTAGGATAAGGAGAATATGATGGAGAGTAGAGGATGCATCAGGAACTGGAAATGTACTTATGAGCGGATTGATTAACCTGGTTGCATGCATCGAGAGGAATGTGGTACCTTGTCACTATGATGAAGTGCATCCATGTGCGAACACCTCAGGGCATCATCCTACAAGCACAACTCCAAGAGGACAAGAAAATCATAAGTGAGTTAGTCTAAAACACTTTAAACATGAATGTAGCCGATGGGATGGAGACACTACGTTGAACTTCAGGCAAACAAAACGGGCAGCATCGATGTCATCAAAGTCCACATGGTGAATTATGCAGCCAGTTTTAGATGAAGACGAGTCGTTGATTTCAGTAACCGATTAATGGGCTAGTGATGATATTTCTAGTTTATAGTCTTAATAGACTGTCATGGATTAGTTTTACGTCATAACCCTTTGGACGTTGCCAGTTTAGCGTCGTAGCGGACGGTGCAGTGCTAGTGTATAGTCGTGGCGGACTATGAAGAGGCAAGCTAGTTTAAAGTCTTAGTGGACTCTCGTAGATACATGTGGCAGTTTAGTGTCATGCTGGATAGAACTATGTGGTGTTAGTTTATCGTCATAATATCGGGATGTATTTGTGATATCAGTTTACTATCATGATGCCAGGACGAGTCTGTGGTATCAGTTTACTGTCATGATGCCAGGATGTGGTGTGGATGCATGCACGTACGTCTAAGTGATCCTGCAAAAGAAGAAACTAGAGAACACAATGTCAAGTAGTAACTGCTGAAAATAGAACCTAAATGCACAAGAAAAATAGAAAATAATGCGAAAAGTGGTAGTTTAGGATAGTTTCGGGCCATGCGTGGCAACCTCCAGTACTGGGCCGTGTGTTAGTTTAAGACCTTTTCGGGCCGCATGTAAATGTGTAAGCTAGTACAATGCAAACGAAGGTGACGTATGCACAACGAACAAAGGTGAAGAGTGGGTGGGGATCAGACGTGTTTTTAGCCATATGGGAGCCTTGATCGTGTGGTTGTTTCTTAGCCGGACATGGTCTAGGAGGCGTGCTAGGTTTTGGTTGCTCTAGGAGGCTTTCGATTTTTAGCACTCGTTGGGTCGTTTTAGATCTAGGTGTTGTGTTTATTGTCATGGGTATTCCATCAAGAGACTCTTCCTTCAAGACTTGTGACATGTCTATGTTGTAAATGGCTTGAAAGGGAATGTTATCACCATGTATGATGACTTGTCCACCTCCATATGGAAGGTGGATTTCTTGATGTATCGGTGAGGAAACGGCCCGTTGTTGGGCTAACCAAGGTCTACCAAGAATCATGTTGAAACTTGACATCTCTTCTATGACGTTGAACTCCGTGCTGGTGGGGAATTGTTCTCCTGCCACAAAGGCTAAGTTGATTGTTCCCTTAACTATGACACGTGATCCATTGAAGGATTTTAAACATGTGATTTTCATTGGCATGATCTCATCTGCCATGCCTAGTTTGTCGATGATGGAGTATAAAGCTATTTTTTTTGCCCNCTAGTTTGTCGATGATGGAGTATAAAGCTATTTTTTTTGCCCCACCGTCATCAACGTGCACTCTGCAAATGGTACATTGCCCAACACGTACGCTAATCAACAATGGAGCTGTTGTGACCTCCCCTCGTTCGGGGTTGACTTTAATTGCATCGTCGCGGAAGGCTAAGGTGTTTGAACCCAATCCTTGTGGTGTGTGTTGTGAAATCGTTGCATGGATGGATTCCACGTTTGTGGGGATGTCCTCCATAATAGGAATGGATGCTAATGTTTGAGCCAAGGCTTTGCGGTAAGCGGCTAAAGTCATGATCAGGTCGTACAAGCTCATCGTTGTGTTCTTCTGTTTGAGCATTTGTTTTACCTGGGCTAGTGAAGCTACGAAGTCTGTGTTGTTGGTCGTTGTGTTGGCTTTGGCTTCCTTGATGTGGGTTGAGGGATGGGCCTCTTGCGTAGAGGGCTTGGGCCTAGTTTGCTTGAGATTAAGGGCAAGGGCCCCAGCATTCGATTGTTTCTTGCTTGGTGTGGATTTTGTTTCGACTATGGATGTTGTTCGTTGTTTGGTTGTCCTCTTCTACTGCCATTTGGTAGGCTTACCCATGTTGTTGGAAAGGTTGACTCTTGAGGGAGAAGAGGTTGAGATGTTGCCTACGATTGGGCACTGGGTAGGTGAGGGGCCATCAGGTGGTGGCACCTTTATGACAAATGGTAATTTGGGACGAGTCATTGGTGTTTGACTAACTTGTTGTGGCACCTTGATGACGAAAGGTTTCTTTGCAGTTGTGGTCAGCACATCATGCCAATTTAATGTCTTAGCGGACGATTGCAGTGGCACTTTCACCACAAAAGGTTTTGCATATGCTCGAGGTGGCACCTGGATGACAATGGGAGGCCTCTTGCTCTTGGAGGTGTAGGGGATCATTGCCTTACTGAGAGGCACACGGATCATGAAAGGTTGCCACATAGGTTTGGCCTTGCTCCTTATGCTAATGGAGTTTATGACATAGGAGGCATCATTTGTGCTAGGTTGACTCAAGGTGTTGATGTTGAGTGGCCCCATTCTATCATTGTTTGAAGATCATCCTATAAGGCACGTCAATTGTCGGTATTCTGACCGGACATCTGGTGGTAGTGACAGAATTGATCTAACTTGAAGTGTCATGGGACTAGGGGTTTGTTTGGTGCTGCTAAGGTGGGGTTCCTTAGTAGCTCGTAGTACCTGTTGTGTCTTCAATGGGCATTCTTCGATACTTGTTTGTATTGGATTTGCCCAATTTTTAGGAGTTGCTCTAGTAGTTTAGAGGGTCACGTGGGTAGCGACGTATACTTAGCACGATCCTTATGCTGAAAGTTGGGCCTTGGGGTGGGCCCTGTCATTGCAAGCGGGTTGGTACTGGTGTTTCTTGTTTTTGTGCTTGTGGCTATAGTTTCTGTTGTTGTCTTTTGTTTGGCAACGTGTTGGTTCTTGTAAGCCACATAGACGAGATCATTGTTGGTTTGTGCAGCTTGTTCAATGTTCTTGATTTGCGTGAAGGCTTGGCTCAACGTTTGAGGGCTTAGGTAGTACAGTTTTGACTTAACAAAGTCATTCACGGCTCCCTTCAAAATCGTAAGCAAATACGTTTCAGGGATGGGCTCATGAAGTTTGTTAAGGGTTGTGCTCCATCATTGAATGAACTTCTGCACAGGCTCTAGTGGTGCTTGTTTCACCTATATCAGAGTGTCTAGTGTGGCCTCAGGCTCGAGGTTGTACTTAAACTGGGTG
Source organism: Gnetum montanum (assembly GCA_015680685.1). Classification (NCBI taxonomy): domain Eukaryota; kingdom Viridiplantae; phylum Streptophyta; class Gnetopsida; order Gnetales; family Gnetaceae; genus Gnetum; species Gnetum montanum. The sequence continues at coordinate 428,561 of MNCI01022929.1, read as the reverse complement.
ATGAACTGATGTAACAGATCCTCCAAAGAGGATATGGAGTTATGTTGCAGGGCTCGATACCAGTCTAAGGCACTGTCCGTTAGGGACATGGCGAACATGCGTAGGATTACATGGGGCCAAGCTTGAAGCAATAAAGTCTCTAATCGGAATGTTACCAAGTGAGCGTTCGGGTCTCCCTTCTCATTGTACTTGGTTAACTATGGGAGTGTGATTTCCTAAGGTAAACCTAACAGTTGCACTGAAGAGCTAATTGGATCATCTTGGTAGAAGTCCAGTACTTTAACTTCTTCAGTGTTTGCCATTTTGAGGAGCTTTACCTCTTCATCTAACGCTTGCATCATTTTTTTGGCTTCTGCCCACTCTTTAGCGATAGGCAGATCAGTTGGTTGGGGAGATTGTTGGGTTGTCATTTATTGCTATGGAGTAACGTTCAGAGTTGTGGTGTGGGGTGTGGCATGTTGAAGTGAATGGTTTGTTGAACAAGGGGTATGGTTCCTTGCCTAGACACAAACTGTGAAGTGACACCCTGGATGTGTGGAACTGAGGTGATGAAAGGGACTCCATGTGTTTGCACATGCGGTATGTACTAGGTGGAGATGGATGTGGGTAATCTCTGTTGGGATACTAGTGCTTGTGTGCTCATTGACACTTGGTGAGGGGCCATCTGTCCCACGCGAGGATGGAATGATGGGTTCATGTAGGCACAAGGAGTGAGGGTGTAATATGAATCCTCATGTTCAGATTGTGCTGCGAAGTCATCTTCCTCGTCTTGGTTTTGCAGCTCCTTAGTGGGTCTCCGTGAGTTTTGGCTCCTTGCCATAAGGAGCTGGGAGATGAGTCAATGTTGGGGCTTAGAAAGGAGGATGATGTCATATACGGAGGGAGTGAATTCATGACCCCCCATGTATATGCGCTCAAAGTTTCGTTTCGCTTCCTTCTCTATGTGGTCAATGGGAAGGTTGGCCTGAATCTTCACACAGATGTAGCTATATTGTTCTTGTGTAAGGATTACATGGGCATGTGCGCTGGACATCTGGAAAGACTCCATGGTGATGTGTGACTGGGCAGCGTACGAACAAGGCAACAAGTGTGGCATGTAGTCCAAGCTGAGGGTGTAGCGTGTGCAATGTGCAGCATGTGCAATGTGACTGGACTGTAGCGTGTGTAACGTGACAAGTTTGCAGCGTGACTAATTGTCCAACGTGACTAACTGCAGCGTGACTAACTCTGGTGTATGTTAAGTGCTTACAATCTACGGATTTCGACTGAGTCGCGCGTGAACACTCGTGATTCGTATGGTTGGGTGTAGGGATACCTAGTTGCTCATCACCAGTGCTTGTAGCCCATTTATTCTTTCTAAGGGGTGTGCTTTGAATTCTCATTATTCTATTTTATTTTATTTTTGAAATGGAAACCACACCATGCAAAGACACTTGCATTTATTTTGTCCAAGGGGTATGCTTTGAATTCTCATCATTGTTGTTCTTTTTTTTTCTTTTTTTTTTTATGAGAACCACACCATGCAAGGACTTATTCAACTTCCTTTATTGGTCAACACAGAAAGGTAAGAAATTCATGAAAACACATATGCACCCAAGTAAACAGAAAGGCACAAAGAATATCGAATCCCCTTGAAGCCATACCCTGTTCAAACCTTTGAATTGTTCCCAATTCTGGAAACTACCAAAGTCACAAATCTATTAAAGTTTTATTAGTGAAAAAGGAACTGCACATTTTCAAAACAAGGAAAACCATAGAGTTTGTGAATAGGTGGATGTTGTGGACTCACTGCCTATTGCATGAAAAAAAAACCAAGTTCTAATCATCCATAACGAAATTCAAAGCCAAAAATCAAACACCAAGAATCAAATAATAGAAATAGTACATACCACCATCAATCAATGCATTACAATTGTACCTAGCAGTTATTAACAAAAAGTTAGAAAATCATACCAAAATAAAAGAAAATATAAAAGAAGCTATAAAATATTCAAGAAATAGAAAATGTACTAACGATGGTGTAAAACAAAAATAAGAAAAGATTAATAACATGAAAATAAGAAGATGTAAAATAAAGAATGTGTAAAACAAAAAGTTGTAAAAAAAGAAGATGAAAAACACTTAAGAATCCTAAAAACTCGAATGGGGGGTAACCCCCACGACTAAAAATTTGGCCATGACAAGGATTAATAAGTGGATAATTGGGATCCATGCATGTATGAAACATTGGAAATTGTCCATACCCTAGCCACTGGCTATTGATTGGTGGTGTGATGGCTAGGAAGAAAAATTGTTGGTCACACACTTGATTGTTAAATGTATGGTGGGTCAAGGTATGATGTGTGTTAACATTATAAATTGTTGCCCACAACTGCACCCTTGATCATGATATGGCATGCATGGATTTATTTATCTCCCCGCACTGTTAGATTCATTGTTTGGAGTTGGAATTGGAGTATTAATGGATGGTGGCCCTTATGTATGATTAGAGGACGTTGGCTGAGACATGGAAGGTGGTGCACCATATTGGCCTTGTGCTGGTTCGATTGATGGGACATTCCTCCAGAAGTAACATTTCCTACGTTGTGGTTGGGACCCACTAGGATCAGCATGCCTATGCACATTTGTAGCACAAGTGGCACTCGTTTGTTGATATTGTGGTGTGAAACCTTCTTGTGTTGCTAGTGGTGGTGTATAAGGAGGTGGATTATGAGAATATCAAGGGTAAGCTAGGTGGTAAGGCACAAGGTGGTGATCCTTTAGGGGATGTCATGAATTGATGGTACTTGGAAGAGTGGTAGTGGTGATTAGAAGTAGAGGATGTAGAACTAGTTGGAGAAATAGGGTGTTGAACGTAATATCGATGCGGTTTCGATGGATAGGGTGGATAGGGCTGATTTGGTGGTCACATCCCCCACAACTATGGTTGTTGCCACTACGATTGATGACCATGTTGAGGCTGGTAATAAGTCCCCCTAGGATGGTACAATCGGTTGTGAAACTCTCTATAATTACCTTGTGGAAGAGGAAATCTCCTAGGCATGTGCTTTTGCACAAACTTCAAATTTAAGGCACCTACCCAATACTCTTGTAGATGCAACAAGACTGGGCAATGGCCCTTCAAATGATCATATATGCAAATGTCACATCCATTATCTTTGTCTGTGGTTGAGTCTATAGCCTCACTTTCTTTAGCCATGTTTCCCTTTTGCCGAAAAGTGTTCTTAGTTATTTCTTGGTTCTATATCCTTTGTTTATTGTGATTGCCTGGCTTTTATTCCATGATCCTCTCCTCAACCATCTCAATGAGAGTTGTGACATTTTCATATATCCATTTGGACATCCTATTAAAAGTTACTTCTAATTCATCAATAGACTCCTGTATCTGCAAGGTTTGTTGTGGGATCACCTTATCGGGATTAGTTTCATTCTCCTTACTATAGATCTAGACCTCCTTTTGTTGAAGAGTTGTGTCCCATTGATTTTTCTCAACATTCTTCCATTTACATATCTCTCCTTCTTCTTTTTCCACACACTCTAGTAATTATTTGATTTGATGGGCTTGAAGCTCATATAATTGCCCTGGGGCATACATCCCAATGGTCTCCCTTGTTTCATTGTGAAGCCCATCTATGATGTGGAAAAGTTGCCTTTCCTCGAAGAAACCATGGTGTAGGCATCTATTTAGTAAGGCATAATATCTATCTAAGGCCATGTCCAAGAGTTCATGTTGTTCTTGTTTCCATTCTTGGATTTTTCTCCTCAAATTGGACACCCTCGCATAGGTTTGGTATTTCTCGTTGAAAAGTTCCATCATTGTGAATAATCGTCGAATTGAATTCAATCTCAATGATCTATACCACACTTTAGCTCTATCGATTAGTGTCCTAAGAAAGAGCTTAAGCTTTTGCCATCCACTTTCAATGTTGTAGAAAGCACAGGCATCATGGAAGGCTTGTAAATGATGTTGCAAATTTGAATCACAACTTTCTACAAATTTCAATATATTATTCATATCCAGCTTGGGTAAACGACTCCTTTTTCCATGCCTATGAGATATCTTAACAACCTATGTGATGTGCATTAAACTCTTAGTGGCCAATAGGGGTTCATCGTCATCAAAAAAATCATGAGGGAAATGTCTATCTTTATTCGTTTGATCATGATGATGTTGTCTTTCACCTTTCCAGTGGGTTCGATTTCGATTTTTAGTCTAACCCTTTAGTGGAGCTCTATCTCTATACGTATGTTCATCTTCATTAGAACTAGAAGTTGAAGGGGAAGAAGACGATGAGGAACTGGAAGAATTTCCATGGCTTCTATGGTGTTCTTCGGGGTCCCTTGCTTTATCATTTCTAGGTTTTGAAGAGATCTTAGGCCTTGAGGCCTCGCCTAGTTCAAGACCTACGTCATCTCCTCTAAGATTGTCTAGCTTAGGTGAATGTAGTCTTTGAGTGTCATTAGGATGGTCATGATCATAAGAAACCCCTACATAAGGTTGATCATGCTAATCTTCTTCATCATATATTGTGTTATTTCTCTAATGAATGTGTTTACTATACCATGCATTGTCATTTCCATGTGGGAGAGACATGGTTGTTGGTTTATAGTGTGTGTGATTTAATACTTTCAGAAAGATATATCGTTACTACCTTTTACAGCAATCTTGTATAATATAACTAATCTAAATAACTAGCACCACCCTTGGCAACAGTGTCAATGATGAGTGACAAGCTACCCCTATGCCCAACCATACGAATCACAAGCGTTCACGCATGATCCAGTCAAATTCTGTGGATGGGACTAGTTGTGGCATCTAAATTACTATGTCTTGATCATAGTTCACTGTCTTCCCACTTAGACTAGTGGTAGCTTTGTCACATATGATTTAGTCCAAAGTGAGGCATATGATTTTTATTATTTTATATGTTATTGTTCTACAACTAACAATAGGTTGAAACTCAATTTGTAATCAATTCAAATAATCTAATTGCTAATTAATAATTAACTACCTTAACATAAGTATCTAATCCCACTTCCCGTGCACATCCTAAACACATATAACGTTGCTGGGTTCCAAACGTTAAGCATTAATGGGATTACCAAGAGCCATATGCATGCTCGAAGTGATCATACTTATGTGCTTAATTAATTAACATGTGATGAGTCATGGTCTACCAAGCACTGATATCGGGTACACAATATCACAACCTAGATACAATATCATATACACGATATTGTGATTCCTATGTTAGCCTATAAATACAGCACTCAAGTGCACAAGGAAGCAGGGAGTTAGATCATTAGGGGAGAGAGGAGACTTTAGTCAGTTTTTAGTTTTTAGTTCTTGTAGTCAATTTTAGTGTTCTTTCCAAGTGCATGCCCGCAATGTGATGCTTGTAATTGTACAAAACCTTTGTTCAAATGTGACGTACTTGGACACACACATGATTGGCAAGAAAGATTAAAATTACTCCATCATTGCAGCATTCACTTAGCTTTTAATTATTTTAATTGTTGATCATTTGTTGTTATTTTCTTAGTTAATATTTCTTTTATTGTAATTTACTATTCCTATTGTTAACACAAAATGAGTATGCCTTAATCATGAACATTTAAGTGTAACTACATGGTAACCTAGTAGCGTATCGAGTAGTGCTTCGAGTGATGTGCGCTTGGTAATCCCAGAAGTAGTACACGAAGTTCAAGATGCATACGGATGATTAGGAATGAATGCTCATCGCACGTAGGCTAGCTTAGATCCTATTTCCTATTGCCCATTAGTTTGATTAAGTTATCTCTTATTGTCCTTAGAAGTAGCATAGTAGTAGGGATCACATCATACACCTCACTCTGGACTAAACCATATGTGATAAAGCAATTACTGGTCCAACTGGGAAGATAGCGAACTACGATCAACATATAACCATCTAGGTGCCACAACTAGTCCATCCGAAGAGTTTGACTAGATTGCATGTACACACTCATATTCGTATGGTTGAGTGTAGAGGTACCTCGCTAGTCATCATTGGCGTCGTTGTCGGGGACAATGCTAGTTATCTAGATTAGTTATATCATACAAGATCAATGTAATAGGGTATTAACGATATATCTTTCAAAGAAAGAAATTAAATTCAATTAAGTTACACACAATTCACAACAATGTCTCTTTCACAAGAAAATGATAACGTAACATCTAGCAAGGCAATTCATTGGAGAACCAACGAAATTTATGATGAGGAAGAATTTTTAAGTACTCAATCTTATGCAAGAGTTTCATATATTCATAAACACCCCAATGATACTCAAGGACTTTTGTCATCCAAATCAGACACCTCTAGTGAAGATGGGACATCCCATAGAACGAGGGGGCTCGTGAGGCCTAGGACCTTCTTAATGGGTAGCAAGAGTACATCAAGGGATAATTTGGAGACTTACAAAAGTCATGATGAGTCTTCTAGTTCCCTCTCTTTCTCTACTCTTTCAACAACAAGTTGTGGCATAGATGACTATTCCTTAAGGGGTTAGCATAGAAATAAAAATCAAACCCATGGGCGAAATCAAGAACACCAACATGAACATAGACAACACTATCCCAACTCATGAATTCACAACCTATTTAGTGACAATGGACCCCTATTGGCCACTAAGGGCCTAATGCATATAACAAAGGCCATTCAAATATCCCACAAGCATTGCAAGGAAATCCGTCTACCCAGGCTTGATTTAAACAACTTTCCTAAGTTCTTAAGAGGCTATGATTCAAATTGGCAACATCATTTTCAAGCCTTCTATGATGCCTATGTATGGAACAACATTGAGAATGGGTGGCAAATGCTTAAGCTCTTCTCTATGATACTTGTTGGCCAAGCTAAAGTATGGTACAGGTCTTTAAAACTGAATTCAATTTCACCATTGGCCTATAATGGTAAACCTCTTCAATGAAATATATCAAACCTATACAAGAGTGTCAGCCTTGAGGAGACAAATCCAAGAATGGAAACAAGGGTAACATGAACCCCAAGACATGGCCTTAGAAAGATATTGCTCTTTGTTAAACAAATGCCCAGGCTATGGGTTCTCAGAGGAAAGGCTAATGTATCACATCATGGATGGGCTCCGTAATGAAATAAGGGAGACCCTAGGGATGTATGCCCCAGGTCAACTATATGAACTACAAACCCATTAATTCTAAGAGCTTATTAAGTAGGTAGCAAAAGAAGAAGGAGAAATAGCCAAATGGGGGAATGTTAAAAAACTTCAATAGGACCAAAATCTTGAAATAATAGAGGTTCTTAATTATGAAGAGGAGAAATCAACTCACCTTGAGGAGGTGAAATCATCCCTACCTTTGCCAATATTAAAATCACTAGATGAAATTGGGGCAAAGATCAATAAGATGACAAAGTGGTTACATGAAAAATGTGGAGAATATGCAAACATTGTTAGAGGAAGATCCATGCAAGATAACTTTGACAATCAAAACAAACAGAGGATACCAAACCTAGAAATAGGACAAAACACCATTCGACAATTGAAAAGAAGGACTAAAAAATAATGATAGGGGCTCAACCGCAAATCATAAGTATCAATGTGATGTTTACTTGTACAATCACCCAAAAGGCCAATGCCCAATCTTTTCACATCTACATGAGCATTGGGGAAGAATGTTACATCCAAATTTCATACAAAAGTACTATGCTCAACCACAGTGGCAAAACCCCCAATCATGCGAGAGGCCATCACCAAACTAGCCACACCCTTCGTATCATCCAAAACTAAGTGCTTATTACATTCAACATCTTGTTTCTCCAATTAGATCAACATCCTCTACTTCACCTCATCGTTATTACTCTCCTAAGTATCATCAACCCATGTCCTCTCTTACGAGATCACCACCCCATGTTCCTTACACTCCTCCTTACTCTTAATATTGTCATCCTTCACCTCCTTCTACATTGCTACTAATTGTACCGGAAGGTTTTGCACTACAACACCAACCAACAAACATTACTTGTGCTGCTACTATCAACAGCAGTGGGAGTCCTCCACAATGTCAGAAGCATCCTTTCTTTAGGAATGATTATAGAAAGAGACAGCACGATTTTGAAGCCACTGCATCCTCCAACTCAACACAAGCCCAACACAATGATGCACCTTCCTCTTCAAACTTGACACCTCCTGTTACCTTATCAAGACCATCAATTAATACTTGAAGGGGTCCCACTAGAAAAACATGCACCCATGCTTGAAGGCTAGTGGCTTCTCTGGATCATCTTTGGAAAAGACAAAGTGCAAAAGTAGCCAGAGAAGAAAAAGAAAAGAAAAAGAAAGCAAGGATGAAAAGGAAGAAGAGAAGCAGAGAAGAAAAGCACAAGAAAAATGTGCCAAAAATAAGTTCAAATCACTCCTCCCTTGCGCAAAATGCCAAGTGATCGTACACCTTACTATCATGATGCTCTTATGGTTGTCTATCATGGGGATGAAACAATGCGATTGCACTGATTAGAGGTATGGACTTGGTTTTGATCTTGGTTCGAGAGGCTAATGGTACTTTAATCACACACAACACTTAGGATTCATTGTGCCCAAAGTAAGTTACCTCAGATCCTAATCTTTGCAATCCCTTCTACAATTCGTCTCATCTCACGATCCAAGTACTTCTAACTTGTGTCTTGTGTGGCATAGAATTCATACCTCATAGCAATGGTGCTTAACATGTGTGTGTTTTGTTGCATAGGTGTAGGTTGCATTTAACCCTTCTAGTGCCTACAAACATTTTAAGGTGTGGTTACATAAGGGCATGATAGGGTGGAACCTACTTTGGGAAGGATCCACTTGCATGACTTTTGTAATTTGTACTTGTTACACACCACCACATCATTTTATACCCTCCAAGTACTCCATTGTCAAATCTATTCTTTCCTTTATCATCATTTTACTTGAATGTTCCTTAGAACCATTACATGCCCTTTTTCCTCATTCTTTTCAAAGAATTTCATTGTATGACTCCACTTCACTACACTTTCGATGCCTTAATTTGCACATGCCATTATCCCAGACCTTTTAAATTTACCTCAAATCCTTCAATTTTGGCCCTAGAAACTTGACCAATCATCAATTCTACTAAGTATCCTATCTGGGTTGGGATGCAATATCAAGTACCCGGTATTGGGTCCAATGTGATATCAGGTACACACTATCACATACGTGATATCGCATCCATAAAAAGTATATATAGGGGACCCCCACACACTACATATGTCATTATAAATAGTTGACGTAGGGGGATTTGTTAAAATTTTCTTCCACAATTTGTAGAGCTTCGGGAGTCTAAATTCAACTTCCAATACTTTGCTATCCAATACTCTAATTTCTTTTCCGATTAAACCTAATTAAACCCAGAGTGTTCAACTTTGTCGTGAGGGAGGGGTACTATAGAACTTGCACATAATTTTTTTAAAATTTGCTATCGCCCAAAGGATATCATACGGGTAAGTGCTATTAGAAATTCATGCCAAACTAATTTTCTCCCTTTACCCAAGTCATCTAAGTTATTGTATGTGCCACCTAACTAGATCAGGTCCAACATTAAACTTTTAAGGCAACTTCCTTGAAAATTTTTTAACTCTAGAATCACACTAAGCAAAGAATTAAACATTTATTAAGGGTAATGAGTAAGGTATAAGATAATTGCATTTCCTTAAATAACCTTACTAACAATCGATCCTTGTGTGATTACAGATGGCTCCTAAAAGAGGATAGTAGGGAGGACCTTCTCAAGGTGCAACTAAACACCCAAGAAAAGGCAACGGCCAAGGACCTTATGTAGAACATGCAGAGCAGGAGACATAATCATTCAGCATCCATCAAGAAACTCTTGTCACTACACAATCTAGCTAAGTAGAAGGTGGAGAGGTCAAGGCACCAAAAAAAGGAAAACACCTCATGTTGTCCCCAAAATGTGTTCAAGCCATTTGAGAAAAGTCCACATCCTCTACCATGATTGTGGAACTTAATTTTGGACCTTTACTGAATTCACCCCTGAACCAGTCAAAAACCTATTTAAGGGATCTCCACTATGGCCTATCCTCTTGGAAAGTGGAGAATGGTACCTAGGTGAAACATATCAATTTTGGCACAATAAAGAAGAGGGCACCACCGTTGATATTGGTGGAATTTCAGTAGATTTCTCCACAAAGGCCATTGCAGAAGTTTTGAGTCTTCCAAATAGAGGGCCCAAAGTTGCTCATTTGTCCACTTGCTCTAATGCAGATGCAAGGAAAGTATGGTTAAAAAGGATGTATGGCACAGAAGATAGGACATATGGAGAATTAACCCTTGAAGAGAGGATTTATTTAAAATTGGCACCTATCATATTTTCCCAACAAAGGGGCTAAATAAACTTTCTACCTATGTAGCAAGAGGAAGTGCAATTTTGATGGGCAAGGTTGATGCCAATTTGCCTCATCTATATTTAACAAAAATATTAAGGTAGTTTGAAGAATGGAAGATAAGAAAGTTCACACTCTCCTTTCCATGTCTAATCAAGAACTGGAATTTTGGGGTACACCAATGACATCCTTAGAAAATCTCAGAATGCTTCATATGCTGAATTACTCAAGCCACCAACACTAAGAAAAGATGTTGGTAAGACGTTGGAGCCTAAACAAGAACAACTGATCGGGCCCACTACACCACAAACGATAGGGCCTAGCCAACTTCTGGACACAAGGCCTAGCCAACAACAAGAAGCAAGGCCTAGCATGCAACCCACATGCCAACAAGACCGGCAACCACCACTGCTACTGCAAGATTACCAATTGTCAATAAGCCATCTCAGGGCCATTACTAAGACAGTCAGTTGGGGGAGTAGAGATGAGGCCAATCTCTTCAAAGTAATTGATGATGTTGTACAGCCCATCATATCAATTGATCCTACAAGGGATGAAGTCTCAATCCAATCAAGAGGAGGCAAATCACACTAATCACAACAAATCTATGGAAATGCTACATCATTCCAAGTGCAATTAGAAACTAGTGAAGGTGCCACAGTGGTGGTCATGCAACACCAGGATGCAGCTAGAGCAACAGAGGTGGTCACGGACCACATCAAGGAATCATTTAACGTCCCTATTGTGCCACCGATAGATTTCACAAGAACACATGATGCTCAAGTTTTGGCCAGTACCTCAATGACCCCTATGGAACATGAGGATGCTTTGGATCGCTTACTATAGACAAGACAAGTTATGACATCCTTATTTGACATCCCCCAAGATGTCACAGTGACAAAATTAGACCTCATTTCCACTAAAGGAAAACTGATCATGGTTGAGGTTAGGGCCGAACATGCAGAAGACGAGTTGTAGAGACTTCAAGAAAAGTTCGTCGCCCTATAAGTTGAACGACGGGATCCATTCCAACTTATTGTAGCCAATTAGTTAGAATCCTTTAGAACATAACAATTGAATGAATTATTAATGGAGAATAAAAGGGTGATTATGAAAAAAAGAGAAGGTTGATTGGGATGCTTCAAAAGCACAAGCTCAGACGTATGCACATGTTAAAGCTCTCAAGGCCTTACAAGAAAAGAATAAACTACTTGCTACTGAGAATCTTCAATTGATGATAGTTGAAAAATAGAAGAACATTCTCAAAGAAAGTTTCCAACAAATTTGAGAATAATTAATAAGAGTCAACTAAGATATAAGTCGCTTAGCCAGAGAAAATAGAACCCTCCTAATGGAGGATGTACACACCATCCAACAGAAGACAGCTATTGAAATAAGCATGTAGCAAAATGAAGCTAAGAAGCATGAAAGATTAAAGGAGCACTTCTACAACTAGGTGGGCATATACAAGGAAATCATTGAGAAGGAACTCCAAATGGCCAAGGCACATATCAACTACCTTAGTGCTCAAAACACTAATTGGCAAGCCATTCTGGATACTTATGCCTTTGCCCATCAGGCAGACTTAAAAAGCTGAGACCTACATATTCAAGAACTCAAACATTACATGGAGTTGGCAAATCTACGATATGCCAACTTGGCCATGTTAACAGCAAGGTGCCCAAGAACTGAGCTCGAGAAGCAAGTAGCTACCACCTATGCTAAATATGAGACAGATTTTGTGGAACATAAGAAGACATTGCAAAAATTAGAAGTAGCAAACTCTGAATTAGAAATGGTAAAAGCAAGTTACCATGACTAAAAAGATGTGGCAGCAAATTTGGCTTGATGATTTATAGATTACCAATAACTCAAAGACAAATCTAGAGCCTATGAAGAGAAATGACAGCTATTTGCGGCATGGTATGTCAAGGCCAATCAAATGTTCCCACAAATTCCGTGTCCGTGGGAAGTGTCGGCTCCATCAAACATTGAAACATCAGCATGGAAGGAATGATCCTCAGACAAAAGAGGAGAAACTTTAGGTGCTTCTTCAAAGGTATCAATTTCAAAAGCCTGAAGCACAGGACAAAGGAAAGGTGCCCGTGGAGGAGCCACCACCACCAGGAACCACATGAGTTCCACAAGTTTTGTATTTTGTGTTAGTATCCAAATTTTGTTTAGTCTCATACTACGGCATGAAACAATCCATGGTCATTCAATAATCCCATACCTATCCACTGTTTGTAATCAAATGAACTTATTCCTCATTTTGTTTGACTCAAGGACAAGTTTGTATTCAGTCATGTGGGTATGATAAGTCACGATCTACCAAGCCTCGATATCATGTACACGATATCATATCATGGATATGATATCATATACACGATATCGTGATTCCTGTGTTAGCCTATAAATACAGCACTTAGGAGCATAGCAAAGGGGGGAGTTAGATCATTAGGAGAGAGAGAGTAGTCTTTAGTCAGTTTTTATTTTTCAGTTCTTATACTCAATTTTAGTGTTCTTTCCAAGCACATGCCCATAGTATGATGCTTGTAATTATATGGAACCTTTGTTTGAAGGAGACGTACTTGGACATGCACACGATTGGCAATAAAGATCAAGATTACTCCATCATTGCAACATTCACTTAGCTTTTAATTATTTTAATTGTTGATCATTTATTGCTATTTTCTTAGTTAATATTTCTTTTATCATCATTTACTATTCCTATTGTTAACGTGGAATGAGTACACCTTAATCATGAACATTTAAGTGTAACTACGTGGTAACCCAGTAGCATATCAAGTAGCGCTTTGAGTGATGTGTGCTTGGTAATCCCAGAAGTAGTACATGAAGTCCAAGATGCATATGAATGATTAGGAATGGATGCTCATCGCACTTAGGCTAGTGTGGATCCTATTTCCTATTGCCCATTAGTTTGATTAAGTTATCTCTTATTGTCCTTAGGAGTAGCATAGTAGTAGGGATCACATCATATACCTCACTTTGGACTAAACCATACGTGACAAGCAATTACTAGTCCAAGTGGGAAGACAGTGAACTATGATCAACATATAACTATCCAGGTGCCACAACTAGTCCATCCGTGGAGTTCGACCGAATCGCACGTACACACTCGTATTCGTATGGTTGAGCGTAGGGGTACCTCACTACTCATCAAAATGCATTAAAATGTAAATATTAACTAAGTACATGAAAATTAAATTACATGGAAAGTAAATATAATCTAAGTCAAAGTGCTATGATGAATAAGAATCAATATTGATCTTATTGTCGTTCATGGAATATGTCTAGGTACATTGCCACTCAAATAAGACTTCCTACAACTAACTCAGATCCACTCTATGGGCATTCATTGACTATTCTCTAAGATTATAGAATAAAACTGCAAGAATTCGACTACTATATCGACAAAACTATGAAAAACTATTGCAAAACTGACTCAAATTAGGATCCCATGTGCTATATTTATAGGCCAGTGTATACCCCCTGACGTCGGATTCCCAACATCACATCAAGACCTCGACATCACGTACTCGACGTCATAGCCCCAATGTCAAATACTTGATGTCATGGCAACTACAAAACATGTTTCATCATACTGACATCGCATACCCAACGTCACAACCCCATCGTCGGATACCCAACATCGCGACGACTACAAAACGTGTTTCATCAAAACTCTAAAGGATGGGAAAGAAAAATAGAGTTAAACACTTAACCCATTAGCTCTTTTCCTTAATTTGATATCTTATTTGTTCATAAAATATTGTTAATAATTTGTTTTTTTTTACTTTATTATCTATAGTATTTATTAATACTAATATTTTATTATGTTAGTGTATACCCAAAGGATCTGGTAGGCAAATGAACTTGTGCAAAATATAACAATAGTAATAAATATTGAGTATAAAAGATGTGTTCGATATTCATGTAACATCAACACTCTTCTATACAATTCCCTAAAACTCACATTGTTAACTTTTATAGCTTACATAAAAACTAAGTTAAGTAGAGATTTCTCCCTTTTTTTATATTTTGAAGAAATTTGTTACTCAATATTCTTATAATACATATTAGTGATCCTCTATCATTCAACGTATTTAACTCAAGATAGTTTTTTCTAAATGCTTCTTTTACTTAGTGCAAACAGCAAAAAAGGAATATGGAAAAGAATGATGTTTTGTTAATGAGATTCCTTTTGGTAGCATCTTTTCAAGGTTTTNGACGCGATATTGCGTACGCGATATCGCAGGGGATGCGATATCGCGGTGGACGCGATATCATGTATGCCATATCGCGGCCTATGCAAAATGTGTCTCATCAGTAACTAACTTCACTAACTAAGTTTTAATCATCCTAGCATCAGTATTTGTTCCCACTTGCCATTCACACCCTAAACTAGTACAATGCTGCTGGGATTACCAAACGCTATTCGTTACTAGGATTACCAAGCGTAATACACGTGCTCGAAGCGGTCGTACTGAATGCACTTAACTAGGAGTGTTGAGGGCGAGAGAGATTAATTAACTAATAAAGCATTTAAACAATTAACAATAATTAAAGTCCTAATTAGCTTAGTCCATGCACTACAAGGTTTATCCAAAAATTTCATCTTTATTTCCGTACATAAACTTGTGCTCAGGTACAATATTTGCTTCAATAAATATCCGTTCACTTTGGGACTCCTACTGCGGGCACATGGAAATTACTCTAACTCTGGAATGGAAAAACTGCAAGATTTTGGCTATGGTCTAGGTCTAGATGCAAAAACAAGGGAGAGTCGCCTCTTATTTATAGATTTGGTGGCACGCTGTGATATCATATACGCGATATCACAGGAGAAGATGCGGTATCGCGTATGATACATCGCATACGCGATATCGCGACCAATGTGATATCACGTACGCAATATCACAGCCCATGCGATATCACATCCCATCATACCCCCATGATTGAATAAAAACTCTTCCTCGAGTTCCTGACAAAATATTGGGAAGGCATGGGATTATTGACTTGAATGGAACTAATGGTGAATGGGACAACATGTGAACAGATCATCATTACGAAACATGACAAAACTGGTGTTCACGACAACAAGAGTGAACACTTTATACATTTGACATCAGGCCTTATTTGGTAGCTGAGAGAGAAGAGAGAAGAGAGGAGAAGTCTACTACTACCAATGCCAATATTGCACCTTTCGTTGTCCATCTGTAAGCACATCATCAATCTCGTTCCTTGCATGACTGTTTCAGCACCGATCCATTTCGAGTGTTTCCTCCAGATCCAATCCACTGTTGCATGATTGCCATCTGCACATACAACACAGTCTTATATTAGCAAGGGTAAATGAATCACAATGCAGTTGATACCTTACTTCGGTGAAAGGTCCATTGGCTGAGTTGTGGTATGGTTGATTGCAGATTCTAGAGATATAATAATGGTTACTACCGAAGGTATAGGGGTTAGGAGAAAATTGAAAAAATTGGGCCCAAACCCCCATGACTAAGAGCGAACCTCCGATAGCAATAGAATGGAGAAAGAAAAAGAACAAGAAAGATGGAGAAAAAGAGACAACTGTAACATCGATGAAATGGATGTCAAGATGGAAATGAATGAAATAGACTTGATTGCAAAAAATGTTAAGGGAAAGAATTTAACTGGTGCACCAAATAGGAATGCCAGTGGGTCCTCCCCAAAGAAGGCTCATGCCCTTAATGCCCTGACAAACCCAAATTCAAAGAGTCCGTAGGCTCTAGGAATGTCATTTGGAATAAGAGTTAAAGTCTTAACCACAAGAATTTACCAAAAAGAAAACAATGCATCAACTAAAATATACACTAATGATACAGCTGCCAATGAGGAGAACAATGGAGAGAAGGATGGAGAGAAGAGAATGGAATGGAATCCCAAGAACAAGGTGGTGTACAACCCCTTGTGTATTTCATGGTTAATGTGACTTCGTAAATACCATTCCAAGTTTGCCTCAAACAAACCACATCTAGTGACTTCGCATTAATGCATTTGACCCATCCATCCACTTGAAGTAACAAGAATGCCTTCACCAAAGAGCCACCACCATTTTGACAAAACAAAGGAGGAGAGAATGGGAAGCGAGAAGGGCCTTAGTTAGATGGAACATGTTTATTTTAGTTCCATAACCAGTGCTTGTAGCCCAAATGATTATTTCGTCTAAGGGGTGTGCTTTGAATTCTCACTATTTTTTTTAATGTTTATCCGTGAGAACCACACCATGCAAAGACTTTGTTATTTTTATTTGCTCAGCTTCCCAATAAGGTGGCAACATCGAAATGGTAAGAAAACTCAAGAAGAAAACATCCAAGCACCCAAGTGAATGGCCAACACAAATGCATCAAGTTCCCTTGAAGTCACACCCTGCTCAATCCTTGAGTCCTTCCTTAGTTTGAGAAATGTCCAATCACCAATTCGTTATAGTTATTATTTAGAAAGGGACTGTACATTTCCAAGCTGAGAGAGATCATATGAAACACCACAAAAATTTCAGCAACACTTCTAGACAACTTCAGAGCCTCTGAAACGACTTCAAGCAACCCACCATGGAACAAGTAAGGTTCTCCTGGGGCCCACAGATCACAACGGCAAGTTTTGGTGTCAAGAATCATCAGTTTCAAGGTCAAAAAGTGCAATTTTGGCTAAGTACACTGTGCTTACGCTGCACAGCGAAAGGATCAGCGTCACCAAATTTTGGAGCCCCGAAATTGAGTCAAAATAGGCCAAAATTGAGCACAAGGACCCCCCATGACCTTCACCAAGGTCCCCAGTAGCTCCTAGCCTCCAGAAAATCAAGATTTGGGCCTCAAATGTGTCATTTTGGCTTGGTGACGCTGGGGTTACTTTTTTAGACGCTGCACAGCGTAAGGATCAGCGTCACCAATTTTTAGAGCCCCAAAACTGAGCCAAAATGACTTGATTTTAAGGGTGTAAGTTGTCCTCAAGGTCCACTATTGATAACTATGGGTCCCAGCCTTTAAAAATTCCAGATTTCAGCCCAAAATTGCAAGTTTTGAAGGTCACATGCCAGGTCACATTGCAGGTCACGCTGGGTGCTAAACAAGCAAGGCGAATTTAATCCTCCTTGATTTTCTTTGTAAATTTTTATCGTTTGAGGGCTTGTCTAAATTATTTGTATTTTCATGGGCTTGAACGACCCACAAATTGTAAAATACATTAAATCTGGTCAAAGAAGGCAAATATCCA
>MNCI01022929.1:377603-401910 GCA_015680685.1 Gnetum montanum | reverse complement strand
CTAAACTAGCACCATCCAAGGGGTTATGATGTGAAACTAATCCACAACAGTCCGCTAAGACTATAAACTAGCCACATCATTGATGACCAGGCAAAATTTGAAAAGATCTGTTGCTGCAGTTGGCTGTTCCTATTCCACAAAGACTTGTTGCATGATTCACCCCATGGGGCCTAATGAAACTGATGTTGTTCATGATTCTGTTTGCTTTGAAAGCTGCACGTGATGACTCCATCTCCTTGTTTAAAGTGTTTAGCTGACTTCTTCATTTGTGGTTTTCTTGTCTTTTTGGAGTTGTGTTTGCAGGATGACACTTCTAAGGCGTTCGTGCATAGATGCATTTCATCGTGACGACAAGGTATCACATTTTTCCTGATGCACGCGACTGGGTTAATCAATCCGTTCATAAGTACATTCCCAACTCCCGATGCATCCCCTATTTCCCCATCATGCTCCCCTTAGCCTATTCAATTACACCCCCCTGATACATTCTACTCACCTCAAAAATCTTGATACACTGTTGCACACTGTAACTCTCTAAGCAGTTGCAACGCAAAACACAGTACACAATGCATGACATAAAATGCATGTGCTCAAACACAAGCATAGCACTAAAAGAAAGCTCTTTGGAAAAGACCGAAAAAAAAAAGACAAAAAGAAAGCAAAAAGCAAAAAAAGAAAAAAGACAAAAAAAAAAGTTCAAAGAGCAAAATGCACGGAAATGGTCTTCAAGACCCTGTTAACATCATAAACAAAAAGACTATTGGCCATTCTCATACAAGCCCCAGGCGAGAAGGCAGTTGTCTTGAAAAAAAAAGTTACACTCGTGTCTCAAAGAAACCATGTTACACATCATCGCGTGCCTTTGGCTGTTTACAACGGGCCCTGCAAATACTCTATAAGAGTCCCGTTTCTCCAAAGAACGCACCACCTATGTCTTGGTTCCGAGTCTGCTAAAAACCCGGCGGCTGTTGACAAGAACCAATGACATAACTTGTGCACAAAAGAGCATTCCTCTCCCGCAAAATTCCAGCAGCAATCATCGCCCTTAACCTCCTAGCTTCCCTGGTTACAACTAATTCCCTTGCATCTTGAACCACATTCCCTCAATCCCATGTACTTTTGAAAACGGTGCGATAATATCCAGCCAAAGGCTGATGGTTAATGTTTGGTTCTTGTTTGTTCATGGTGTTTGCACTTCTTTGTCGACGCGTCTCGGGTGGATTCCTCCAGACATCAACAAAGAGGGGCCAATGAAACACCACAAAAATTTCAGCAACACTTCTAGACAACTTCAGAGCCTCTGAAATGGCTTCAAGCAACCCACCATGGAGCAAGTAAGGTTCTCCTGGGGCCCACAGATCACAACAGCAAGTTTTGGTGTTAAGAATCATCAGTTTCAAGGTCAAAAAGTGCAATTTGGGCTAAGTACATTGTGCTTACGCTGCACAGCGTAAGGATCAGCGTCACCAAATTTTGGAGCCCCGAAATTGAGTCAAAACAGGCCGAAATTGATCACAAGGACCCCCCCATGACCTTCACCAAGGTCCCCAGTAGCTCCTAGCCTCCAGAAAATCAAGATTTGGGCCTCAAATATGCCATTTTGGCTTGGTGACGCTGGGGTTACTTTTTCAGACGCTGCACAGCGTAAGGATCAGCGTCACCAATTTTTAGAGCCCCAAAACTGAGCCAAAATGACTTGATTTTAAGGGTGTAAGTTGTCCTCAAGGTCCACTATTGATAACTATGGGTCCTAGCCTTTAAAAATTCCAGATTTTAGCCCAAAATTGCAAGTTTTAAAGGTCACACGCCAAGTCACATTGCAAGTCACGCTGGGTGCTAGACAAGCAAGGCAAATTTAATCCTCCTTGATTTTCTTTGTAAATTTTTATCATTTGAGGGCTTGTCTAAATTATTTGTATTTTCATGGGCTTGAATGACCCACAAATTGTAAAATACATTAAATCTGGTCAAAGAAGGCAAATATCCAACACACATCCAACTCGTGCACAACTATCCAACACAAATACAATGAATCTGGTCAAAGAACNGAGGAAAGAACTTGCAATCCTTGGGTGCTCGGCACATCTGATTTTTGGCCTCCAAGTTCTTCTCACATCGTCGCATCATCATGTCATATCTTTCCGGGGCTAGGCGTTTGACTTGCCATTCACACTTGTGCAACTACGCTTTGACTGGTGCACATTTTTTTTAAAATAATACAATACAGTTTCATCATTATCTCCTATTTACATTATTTACTTTGGTTTATGCTTTGTTTGCAATATAATTCTATTCACGTACGCTTTATTTACATTTCGTATTATTTTTTACATTTCGTTTACATCCTGTTTACGATAACCCCAGTGCTAGCCGTAGCTTATGCTCGGGGAAGTCTTTGGTTGATTTGCGTGCAAACCATCCAAGGCACTCTGCCTTCGTTCCCTTTTTCCAGCTTGCCCTCAAGCGAAGGCAGGGTCAGCTGTGGCTGCCCAACGATCTCTCGGTGTCTGTTTCCCTTCCAGCCTTACACCGACGATTTAGGTCAGTACACCATAGAAATTTATCGATGTATGGATGAAGTGGACTCATTGCCTGTCATATCAAAAGAACCATACCTTAGTATCAACATCATAATCTTAAAGGTAAAAGCCAAACATTAGCAACCAGTAGAAAATAGTTCATACCATCATTTAATAGCACTTATTGGGTGATGAGCTTAACAAAATGGATAAGACACACACATACACACAAATAAAAGAAAAAGTATGAACAATGTTGTAAAACAAAAACAAGAAAAGTTGAAGAAATTTGTAAAACAAAATTGTGCAAAACAAAAATATGTAAAACAAATACTTAAAAAAACTGAGGGCCCCGAATGATCAGCATAGGTGGCCATCTCCCCCATGACTGAATTGAAAGAGAGAGATCCAAAATAATGAGCGTTTGTTTGAATTTCTTAAAAGTGTCCAACTTCTCCCAATTGATGTTTTCAGGTTAAGGGTTGGAAGTTGGCGACGCTCATATTCTAATGTATCTATGCTTTCGTTGTGGGTGCAAGTTGTTCCCCCAGTTCGTTCCATGCATGTTGGTGGGCTTCTCTCTTGATTAGCTGTCAATTACTGGGTGTTCTCTTGTTGTGTGGTTGCTACATACAAGCACCTTTGTATCTAAGTTTCTTGGGCACACCAGTTGCATGCAGGAGATGCTAAGCATTCCTCCATGTCATCACCCTCTGAGTCACTGTATGTGATGCATGAAACTTTCTTCTTCTTGATCTTTCCATAAATGTTCTTCTTAGATATTTCCAAGGAAAGATCGTGGATTCCTAGGCATGTGTTGATGGTGCTGAGCCATGCCCTCCCCATTATAATTGGGAAGTTCCCTTTGTTACTGTTGACTTCTATCACTAGGAAATCAACTGGGTATGACCAACCACACACAGTGGTAATGATTTCCTTCACCAATCCCAAGGGAATAGTGATGGACTGGTCAGCCAGCTCTAGTTGAATATTGCTCTTCTTGAGTAGAGGTAGGCTCCAGGCTTTATACATTTCTCGTGAGATTAAGTTGACTCCGGAACCTGAGTCAAGAAGAGCCTTATGAGATTCATTCCCAGCAACTTGGAGATAAATTAGGGGACTTCTAGGATCAGATAATTTCCTAGGAAAGTGGCCCACCTTTATCCAATCAGTAATGGTATGTGTTAACATAACCGTATGCGTTGAGCCCTGTTGTTGGTTTGAAGGGAGCTCTGAAGCCTTATTTGATGGAGGAGCGTTTAGAGGTTCAACCACTTGTGGTTGTGAGAGCTTGTTTGGGCTTTTGGTTCTGAAGAAAGTTTTTCTCTTCATGTAGTTGTCAGAACTAGCAGTGGGTTGAAGGTTTACAACTCTCGTAGCATTACGTTGCTGCGGTTGAGTGGGGAGTTCCCCTTGCATTGTTGGAGCGGGTGGTAGTGGAACTATTGGCGTAAAAGATGCAGATGGATTCGAAGGATGGTATGCATGTGGTGTATCTCTTCTAGGAGAAGGAGTACTAAAATACTCCTGAACTTGGTAGTAACGTTGTAGGGTTGCGTGACGCATAGAGTCACTTGGAGAAACCGGCTGTTGCATGTAGTAGCCATACGGGTCTAGTTTCCAATAAGGGTATTGTTGCCTAGGCAGTGGCATCCCCCATGACTGTGGGTGTTGCCACTACTGGTGTTGCCTGATAGGTTGTGGAGGAATTCCACTTGGATAATATGTTAACGATTGGTAGAACTTCCTCGGGTTACCTTCGGGATAAGGTAACCTTTTGGGTGCTTGCCATCTGTTAAGTCTTGGGTTGAGTGCATACACCCTAGACTCTTGCAGATGTGAGATTATTGGGCAACATCTCTTAGGATGGTCATATTGGTAGATCTCACATCCACCATCATTGTCCATGTCAGAATCCACAACCTCATCGGCGATAGTCATTTTTCCCTTACCCTTGTTAGGTGCAAGGTCTGAATCTCTCCACTTTTTCTTATCATGATCACTACTTCGCTCCTCCTTAGACTCCTCTACAATTTTTAGGACAGTTTCAATCTTACTATCTAAGGAACTCCATATTTGATCTGTTGTTAATTTCTGAAGTGGCAAGGTTTTTCTATTCACCAACTCTTCGAGTGGTGACTCATCCTCTTCCTCATAGAATCTTACTCCCTTCTTTCGGAGGGAAGGATAGCAGTTGTACTCTTCTGAGCTTTCTCTTTTCCGTAGCTCCCCTTCTTCTTTAGCTACTTGCTCCAACAATCTATGAACTTCATGGGACCTAAGTTCAAATAATCTCCCTCAGGCATATGTCCTAAGGGTTCTCTTGGTTTCATGTCTTAGCCCATCTACGAGGTGGCAGAGTTGATCCCGTTGTGCATAACCATGGCCCAGGCAACGATGTAGCAATGCATAATATCGACCCATGGTAGCATCCAAGGGTTCATGAGTACCCTGCTTCCATCCTTGGATCTACTTATGCAAGTTGGACACTCTTGAGTACGTTTGGTATTTATCGTTAAACAATTCTAGCATTGTACTCCACCTCCTAATGGTTTCCAGCTCTAAAGACCAGTACCAACTTTTCGCTTCTTTTATGAGTGTCCTAGGGAACAACTTTAACTTCTACCACTCATTTTCAATATTCTGCAAGGCACAAGCATCGTGGAATGCCTGTAAGTGATTTTGCATATCAGCGTTGTATCCTCCTTCGAATCGTGGGATATTATTCATGTCTAGTCTCTTGATCCGACTATCTTTTTGGTGCCTTGTAGGTATTCTCATAGCCTCCGTAATGTCTAACATACTCCGGGTTTCTAGTAGGGGTTCATCATGATCATATCTCTCATGACGTCTATGATGCCTATGTGGTTCCCTACTTTCCCTTCTTTCATGCCTTGATTCTCTAGAATGCCCTCATCCTCACTCTCGACTCTCTCGTCGAGGTCTCTCATTTTGCTTATCCTTACCCTTATCCTCACGGTTGTGCTCTCTGTAACTGTGTCCTGATGTGGAAGGAGAGGGTGAATGATGTGATGAAGGGGAAGAAGAAGGGGAACCATTGCCATGACGATGTTTCTTACCTTCTCTTCTGTGGCTACGACCCCGATCGTGATGACGATCAGATTTCCCGCCTTTTTCATGTGTTTGTGTTCCCTCATCGAACACTTGGTATTCATGGGAATCAGAACCAGGGTTTTGAATCGTAGAGTGTAGGTTCTGATACCCTACCTCCTCACCATCGTGAGGAGGGGGAACATCATTTTGTGGAAAACCTATTGAAATAGGTTCACCACCCTTGATTTCGCTTATGATGGGTGAACCGCTATGGGGACCATTGTCCTTCAACGATGTATGGTAGTTCTCCTGCCTCAAGTTCCTTAAACGTTACACCATTGTGGGATGGTAATCCCTTATGTCATAATCTTCTGCAATGTATTCATCGTATAACTGCATCATGCCTATCTGTGCAAGAGCACGAAGGAGCATGTTAGGGACTGCCCGATCTGGGGGTAACACTATGTTACCTTGCAAATCTCGCCAATGCAGTTGTTCATCCTGATGGAGGATAAAGGTAAAATCGGGTACATACTCATCATGGTGAGTATATACTACCCGATACTATTGAGGAACTGGCAGTTCTTGGTTACATGTGTTAGACTACCAACGGTCTCTTGTGTGATCCCTAGGTGGTGAAGTGCTTTTATGAGAAGAAGACATTGTTATCTTGTTGATGTGCTATTGACCGTTGTTTAAAATTTCTTCTAATTAACCCTAAGGGTTCGTTTAAGCTTCCCAACGATGTGGATGATTTCCTATGTTNACTAAGTAACTAACTTTAATTAACTAAGTTCTAATGCCTAGCATCAGTATCTGTTCCCACTTGCTGTTCACACCCTGAACCAATGCAACCTTCTAGGATTACCAAATGCTATTCGTTACTGGGATTACCAAGCGTAACGCACATGCTCGAAGTGGTCATACTGAATGCACTTAACTAGGAGTGTTGAGGGTTGAGAGAGATTAATTAACTAATAAATCATTTAAACAATTAACAATAATTAAAGTCCTAATTAGCTTAGTCCATGCACTGCAAGGTTTATCAAAAAAGTTCATCTTTATTTCTGTACACAAACTTGTGCTCAGGTACAATATTTGCTCGAATAAAGATCCGTTCACTTTGGGACTTCTACTGCGGGCACATGGAAATTACTCTAACTCTAGAATGGAAAAACTGCAAGAGTTTGGCTACGGTCTAGATCTAGATGCAAAAACAAGGGAGAGCCGCCTCTTATTTATAGATTTGGTGGCACGCTGTGATATCATGTACATGATATCACAGGAGAAGACGCGATATCGCGTACGATACATCGCGTACGTGATATTGCGGCACGCGATATCGCAGCCCATGCGATATTGCGTCCCATCACCTCTTGTAATCAAGAGTGTGCTTCTTTCACCTTTCTTTGAAAATATGTCTAGTTTTGATGGTTAACTAGAAACCATATAATCAAAACCCACTTAACAATGTCAATCTTTTAGCTGCACTTGTAAATAAAAGGAGTCAATCTACATGGTTGAGTAAGGAAACATCATAAACACTTCTTTATAGAGGTAGGAGCCGATGCACATTGGGTATTTGATCTTACATAACTTTATACACATCTCAAATACAAATATGCATAAATAGTAAACCAAACCTTACTTATAACTTAATACTCCTTACAAAAATCCAATACGATCAATCCTCATTGCACCACCATAAGGGAACACATAAGGTATACTAGTGACCAATCTCATAACTCTTGGACATTAGCACCCATCACTCAATTTCAACATGTAATTATTTGTGGCCTCTATTCTAAAATTATTCAAAATATAATTATTTTATAAAAAGTATTAAAAAAAAGTGATGAGGATGCATTGATCAATAATCCTTTGGAATTAACTTAATCAAATAAATGAACTTAAGACCTTATTTACTTACATTCTTTTAAAACAAATAGCAATGTGGTCTTAGCAAAAACCAATGCTTTTTATACTACTCAGCAAAGAATCCATCAATATTGAGGTTTGTTATGAAGCAAAGAAAAAAAAGTCAATATATTTAAAATTACAAAAACATCAGAAGTGTTTTTATTACGCTCTGTTATAATTTTAGAATAGTATTTTCTAAAATATCTAAAGAATCTTGATCCAAAGGTTTTGTTGTATTAAAGGAATTTGAAAAATGATTAACAAAATAGGCATCTCCCAAAACTTTTTCAGGAGATTTACAAGTTTCTGCGTTCATGTGAAACAGAAGGGAAAATGTATCTTATTCAAACGATTTTGCGTGTGAACAGTGTTTTGTGATAATCGGATCTATCGAACGTGCCTTCGTGTTTTTTTTTTTTCTTTTAAATAATAAATTTTTTAGTCCATGAAAACGTAATGTGCCTTTTGGTTCTTATTTCCAATAAAAAGGACTACAACGCAATGGTCCAGAAGGACGTTTTTCTCAACACTCTGATTTACAATCGACCTGCAAACCACACTGAAACACAATACAGTATAAGCCAAAACAAATGAAGACACAACAGAAAAAGCTAAAGTGACCCAACATAGTGCCGGGTGAAGAAGCTATGCTAATCTTCATCATCTACGTGCCATGAAAGACAAGGCCACAGCCATGCTCGTGGCCAACAAACTAAGAGCCCACGCCTTGGACAACGCCGCTGCGTTGGCTGCCATAACAAAACAAAATAAGAACATGAGCATGGTTGAATTGGTTAAGTAGAAAGAAGAAAAAAACATTTGAAGAGTACATAAATGTAAAAAAGAACATACAGCAGGTGCCTGTGAGCCCTGCTTGACAAGATGAGTTCCTAGGCGGAGGCGGAGGCGGAGGCGGAGGTGCAGGTGAAGATGCAGGCGTGGCTTCATTTTTCTGAAACGGTCGCGGACTCGGCGGAGGCGGTGGTGACGGCGACGTCGTTATTGGTGTCGTCGGAGGCGGCGGTGACGGCGATGCCGTTATTGGTGGTGGTGCTGATGTTGCCGGAGTCGGACTCGGAGACGTCTGATTTGCTGAAAACACGAGCATGGTTGAATTGGTTATGCAATCGTTAAAGTATCTTTAGAATAAGTCGTAACTCAATTAGCAATTCACCTAGTAAAATCATTGACAGTTCAAACGATATTTTGATGAAAACATGGGCAGGAAAGAATTATGATAAGATACTGACTGCAGGTGATTTGGGTACTATCGTTGCAGTAGGTAACGAGGAAATCGGTGACTTGGGTTTGGTTATATTCACAAAGACAAGTGTGATCGGTGGTGTAGACATTGGCGATTGCAGAGCAGCATAATGCTACAGAGGTGTCGTTGTCAGGATAATAAGGAGTGCATGCTTTCATCTTCTGCTCGCATGTTGGCCCTGCTGGAGATTGCGCAGTAGGCGGAGGCGGAGGTGGAGGAGATGTTACTGGGTTAGTTGCAGGCGACGTTGTATCTGCATTCACATTTAAGGATTATCATTCATAGGTTCCATGCTTATCTTTTCAAATTCGCATTTTATGATTTGAAAAAACAAGATCAAAGAAAATAGTCACAAAGAAATCTTACATTTACAATTCTATTTGAGCACCATGAAGGATCTTACACTTACAACTCTGTTTAAGTATAAAGTCGGCAAAACATTGACCAACATGAAGAATCTTAGATTTACAATTCTGGTTGAGTATAAACTGGGCGAGACATTGACCGATTGAGATTTGATGTAGAAGTTTGCTTGATCACAGCTATATGAGGCATGACCAAGTAGAAGAGATTTCTCCCATTCTTAAGCTATAAAAATACTACTGCCTGTACTTTGATAAGACCTTAAATTTGATAACTTCTAATTTTCTGGTTCATAGGTTACGTTCAAGCTTTGTTTTTTTCTTTTTTATTTTTTTGTTTTTTTTTTTTCCAGTTAAAGGAACCATTTTATAAATGACGATGGTTTGCATTTGGTGAAATGAATTGGTCGAAAGAAAAGAAGCACCTTAAAATCTATATTCTATTGGGAAAAACACACAGAGCCACAAAAAGGAGCAAGATTATATTGTTAAAAACCGAATGCTTAAATATAGGCTTAGAAACTATGGGACACAAGATTACCTAAACTTGGGAACAGGAAAAGCGGGGGAGACCTCACAATCACATTCAGTAGATTCATTTTTGATATTTCTGAGCCTTTATGCATATATATGATTAGATATTGTAAAAATACCAGCCAGAAGCATAGCTGAGCTAAAAATATTGACAAGCAGTCAAAATCAATCCGAAGGCATCCGAAAATTTTAAAAATATGTACGGGTCTTCAACGTAAGATTCTAGAGCACTCAGGATTTATTACCGTCTCATCTTTTCGGCCTCTCATCTTTACAAGGACTTAATAAAATATCACTCACTGTCAATCCGCGACGAACAGCTTAGAACGCAACTGTGTTACTTTAAAAAAACAGGAGAAAAGAAGTTTCGGCTTATGAACTATGCTAGATAGATTCAGCAATGATCTGCAGATCCAATTAAGAAGTAAACAATATTCAGCAGAAACGTTAGAAAAAGGCCAAACAAGATTGAAGTAGTAAGCTATATCCCAACATATATGATGATACAAGCAAATAAATCCAGAAAAAATTCTGATCCATCTGCTGGAGCAAAGCATAAGCTGGTCTTTATTGCTATGAAATTGAAACTGAAATTTTATTACATCTTCTGCATTGATTAAACAATATCCATGCTAAAAAATATCATCAACAAAATTATCAAGTCTTATCAATAACAATGCTCACCACATAGAAAATATCATTAACAAAATTATCAAGTATTATCAATAACAATGCTCACCACAGGAAGCCTGGCCGCTGACGCCACAATAGCTGCGAAGGGCGTTGATAGTGGTAATGTTGTAGTAGCAGAAGCAGCCAGAGTAGGAGGTTTTCATTTTCTGCAATGCTGCACAACACAGCTTGCTGTTGGATTCATAGCAGGGCTGAAGAATGGATTGGCACTGCGAATATGTCGTCGTCTGTCCATTTGCAGGCTCCGCAACAATCCCAACAATAATGCATCCTACCAATCCCAACACCCAAATTCTCATCCTTCCCTGCATTGTCACTACTGATGAATTCAACACCTAAAAACACACATATACATGGATCGGATCTATCTCCTTTTATAACACTGAATTCAAACAGCAAAAATTAAAGCAGCGCCTTCGCTGACTTTGAATGGGTCGACTTAGATGATAGATTCATACATTTTATCAAGTAGCGAACAGATTGATGAGATTCAGAAGCAAACATGAACTGCACGTACTGGAATCGAATTCTGCATACAATACCTTAACATAGTTTAGGCTGGAATTTGGAAAGTTGCTCTGGAATCGGTGGCAATTACATTAATTAAAGTATGCGTGCATTGTACTTATGCTTCTTTGCAGCTGTATCATCTTATCCAAGCATGCTTGGCTCCGTCGTCAACGCGTTCCTGCAAGCAAATTTTTTGAATCATGCAAGCAAATTTTTTGAATCGTGAATTAATGATGACGATGACAGTGACGATTCCATATTCTGTTCTGTTGTATTGAGTTTAAGCGTCTGTGTGTAGGATTTGAAGACACAGAAGGGATCAAATTTGAAGGGCGATTTCTAAGGTGCCCTTCCATTATTATCAGCAAATAGCTTTTTGCGCCTGCAAAGGGTTTAATTTAAGGAATTTATAATTAATTAAAACATTATTAATTACCTTTTTAAAAATATGTAGCTTTTCAGCTATATGAATTGGACAATGCAAAAGAAAATTATTTTTAATATTTTTTAAATTATTTTAAAAATTAACGTATTTGTGATAAAAAGAGAAATTTCTTCCGTAAGATATTTAAAAAATGCTTTATTCTTAAATAAAAGATAATTTGTTAAGCTTTTTATTTGTAAAGTGCTTTTCAAAATACCTTTTATAAAAGTATTATCACTAACATTTGGCAAATTTTGTAAATTATACACAAATCTCTTGCAATGATAATTGTTTTTAAATTCATTTTTCAATGAAACAACCAAAGTTATAAATCATGTAAATGTAAACTTTAGTTGATAGAATTAAGTGGGAAGAGCATTACATCATGTTGATGCCAAACACTTCCCATGCTCTCATTCGGCCATTCGATTGATGAACCAATTCATTACAAGCTTAATGGCATGATTATATTCTAACCCTGCCATAACAAAATGAGACACTACATGAATTCTTTTTCATCATTCACCTTGCTTCTATGAAAAGAAGGATCTTTATTTATATACAATTTCTTAAAATCATTTTCAATTGTTTTATACATGCCTAAATTATTTAAGTTGACATTCGACATGAAATTTGGCATGGTTTAACAATCACCTGTCAACCTAACACTAATCCCCTCCTTCCATGTTATGGTTTGGGACTGGCATAATGGCATTTTATAATTAAAAAAAAAACTATCCAATTTTAGAATTTATCTGACATAACACCCCCCTAGCTTAGGACTAACATGATGGTATCTTATAATTTTAAAAAAAGAACATCCAAACAAAATTAGAAGAACCCTTTCCTACACGGCCATCCTTAAAATGCTTGGTAACGGAAGCATTACAATTTGATTGGCACGTCTTTGGTTATTCGAAAGAACACGGATCCTTAAATACATCTTCTCATTAAAACAAAAATTCAAAAACAAAAAATGATAAATTACAAAGAAACAGAAACAATTGTTTCATCCCTTAGAGTTTAGGTATACAAGAATCCATATTAGACAAAGAGATACCATCAAGACGTGCAACACAGAATGTAATAACAATCAAAATTGGAGTCACAAAACAAGCCCATATTCAATTAAAATTGTATCTGATACTTTTTTAAAATATATATATATTTCATTGGCATCTTTTCCTTCAATAATTACATTCTGTTTCTGCAGAGTCACAGCAATGTTTATGCACCATCATGCTCCACGGGCTTCCCTTCTTGTAGCATCATGCAGAACTTCAACATCAACCCCATCAGACGGTAGCAGCACATACCTAACCACTGATCCCCTGATAAAACAGTTTTTAACCGATAACTGCAGAAATCACAAAGTAACATTGTTAACCAAAACTAACAGGGAAATAAAGAGAATTTAAGAAGTTTTAAAAAAAAAACTTATTCAAGGGTTAGAGGGAAAAAGATTATGAGTGAGACAATTTGGGATAAGAAAACTTCTGGTCATGTAGAATATCTTAGCAACTGAAATATTAGTATGTCACACAAGAAAGATCAAATAAGATTTTATTGTGTTAATAGATTATAATCATATGCGACACTGAACCCCTTTGACTATTTCAAGCATGACACACAATAAACTCGCCTAGGGGCTAGCAGTATGCAAATATGTATTAGTACACAATGGCCTAATAGTTCCTCCTAAGAAAATTCAATAAATTGTTTAAATTGTTCAAGTTATTCTCATGAGTTGAAATGGTCGAGTTCACCAATTGCCGCCAGTTCTAACATATCTTCATCAACACTCTTTTTTTTTTATCGAAGTGATTTGGCAAGGAAGAGAAACAAACGTACTTGGAAGTAGAAACAAACTGCTTGCAATCTCTTATGGTGACTCCTTCCAATTATTTTAATATGATTAAACCGATTGTCCCACCACTACTCTGATAATATTGTTTAAATAAGATTAAAAACGTAAATTGTTGTAACAGAATTGAGGATACTGTGGTAAAGCACCTACGCTATGTATTTTTGGCTGGCTAGGGTCCGATTGTTGTCTCACCTAGCTTTGATTTTTCAGGGTTCCACTTTTAACTTGATTATCAGTTCTGTTTCAGCAGTACTTCAACATGTCTTTGATTTTCTCTGTAACAGCGGGTTCAGCTTTTCCATGATTTTACAGCTAATATGCGACAACCAATTTCTTTGCAATGGCTTAAATGCAGAAATTGCCGGCAAGATTTTTGTCATTGTTTCGCTGCAGACTTCCATTCTCTTTCACCACTGGTCAAGTGTTGTAAACCTTCTAAAAAAATCAAACTTCTTGGTGCCTGAATCCTCAGGCACCAAGTTGAGCAGCAGGAAACAACAAGAGACAAGATTTATATAAATCCAGGCAATCCACGACTTTTAATGTTGACAGGGCAAATGCCATGTATAGGAAATCCCAGCCCGTTTAAACTGTTGCCAACCAACCCTGGTTAGGCCTGTCATAAACATAGATAGAATTCATACTTACAGCTGTTTTTGTCTTTATTTTAACCACAACTAACCCTGGTTAGGCTTGTCATAAACATAGATAGACTTTATACTTACAGCTGTTTTTGTCTTTATTTTAACCACAATGAAAGCCTAATAACACTCACAATTCCTTTCTTAATGACAAATTTGGTAAAATCATAACTAGGTACTTGTAACTGGCTCTCTTTAAAGCGGCAAAAAGAAAATTTTTTAATTAAAAAAAAGTAATATTTGAAGTGCAACCAGCAGTATCTTGGATCTTAGAGATCAACTACGAGGCGCAATTAATGTACTAAAATATAAGAAATAAAATAAGCATTTCAACCTACCACTCCATCCCTAATCTCATAAACAACAAATTTAATCTCGTAAAAGTCAAAGACATATGCAGTCAAAATCCACCCATGCAGAAAAAATCCCATTTTATATTTTACATTCTCTATCAACAATTTTACTGTAATCCTTCATACTCTATCTAGACTCTTTCTACCCTCTCAAAAGTTCACTAATTTTCTTTCTTTCAAAGTTCAAAGATCACATGTAGTGGCAAAGCACTCCAAATTTATTAGTACACTCTGTTTCATGAACCCAAGTCCAAGCTACTGTCATATCTTACAAAAAGTTTAGCATTATCGAATGTTAATTTACAATTATTAAAATTTATAAAACTGAAACTGACATTTTATTATGCCTGAGTAGACCCAAAAGATCCATCAGATCAATTTAACTTGTGCAAAATACGTCAATAGCAATAAATCCCGAGTACAACAGATCCAATATTCATGTAACTTTAACACTTCTTCTATATAGTCCTCTAAAACCAACTTCAAAAGCTTGAATTGCTCACATTAAATTTAACTACTAATTGCCATTTGCTTCTAAAGAAATCTATTCCGCAACATTCTAATAATCATATTGTTCATTTTCTATTACTTGTAGTGAACATAATCCACATATTTAGTCTTAATGTTGCTTATTGTTCCATCTTCCAGGTTCAACTTGAAGGTGGCATGATCCCATTCTTACTTTCCTAATTAGTGCACTCATCGATATTGCAAATGGATATTCTAATTAGAGGTGGATATTCTACCACTTCTAATGTTTTATGTGTAAAAGTAGAGTTTTTTTTTTTTTTTTGGTATTTATGCCTCATTTTGCCCTCTCTAAAAATTTCTCTATAACAAGTTTCCACGCTTGTTCTGAGATTCATTCCAAATAAAGAAATCAAAACTATAATTACTATCCTCACATGCATTCTTTAAAAAAATACCTATTAACCACCACCCATCCTCATTTTATCAAATTATCTATTATTAAAATGTTTTCTTTTTGTATCATCTCAAAGAACACATTAACTTTAGGAATGAGGTACAATTATACAGAATAACTTCCTTTTCTACTTGATCTGTTGTGTAAAGTATCATAAACCTCTGCAACTTGGTAAGAGAGTGCTTTTCTAATAACCAAGCTTCACCATCTTGAGATTTCATATGAAGATTTTTCACCCATATATGCATTTTTTCAAGCTCTTTTCATATTGCTAAGCATCAATAACATGTGATCCTATAAATTCTTTTGCTTGGTTCAGAAATTTTGTCACATTTAAATGTTTATTGTCTCAAGTCTCAAATACCCCCTTTGGTATCCATAAGTATGATATTAAATATAGTGAAACAAATCAAAGATAGTTTTGACATAACTGAAACGTTTCGACCATGATAAGAATCCCAATAATCAGATTATCAACAACAAAACTGGAACACAAATATGGAAACAATAAAGATGAGAAAACATCTAGACCCAAAAGACACTATTCCTATGGTACATGCAAAGATAAGAAATACTTTCCTGATTTTGTAATTACTTTCACAGTTTTATCTTTGCTGAGATAGTGAAGCTTCATCAAGTCCATGATTGGCATTCACTAAGGGCAAACTATTTTTTCCATATTTGTTTGTTAACTTCCAAGGAATTAAAGAAAACTGCTAAACCGAGACAAATAGAGGGAAAACTGAACAAGAACCAGAAATCTCCAAAAGAATGGATGACACTGTTTTACACATTATAAGGACAATTTTACATGTGCCTCCTACCTTCACGAGAGACTAATTTTGCATATTTATGATATATTCAAAGGTAATCTGTTAAAGATGGAGCATACCATCGACTCTATATTCTTGCTGAAGAATTCCCAAAGCCCATTTTATACAGCGCAATGCAAAATTTACAGAATGTTTCTTGAAAACATGATCTGAAAATGTGAAATCAAAATCACTAAGAACATGAAGTATTAGAGTTCCTTAACGGCAATTTCAGAGTGGAAAATTTACAGCATCAACAATAATGATCTTGTTCATGCTTCCTTCATCAGATTTTGATAATAGTGGTTAAGGCAGATCAATCTTACCACACATATAAAGCTTCGAATTCATTTTGCAACACAATTCATGCTCCTCCAGAAAAAGTGACCACTTGACTACTCTAGTCTTCACATAAAATTCTTCAGTGTGAATCCATTTCCCTACATCTTGCAGCATGCCTTTTTTTATAGGATTGTCCTCTAGTAGAAATTCACTTACTTTGAAAGGATGATTTATGCTTGCAAATGAGAGCATAACTCTTCAGCTACGATTGAAGCATTGAATCAATGCCTTTAGCCTAGAGACCAAGTTTGGTGGCTGGGGAGGACTGTAGTGGCACTTACAATTTTCTCAAAGGAATTCTCAAAGTCTGGTTCTTGAACACAACTTTGACTGCAACTCATGGTTGCCTCATGGTAACTACCACAACTGGTGGCCAGTTCAGGATGGCTGTTGCAATCCTTACCATGACCCAGAGGCTGCTGGTAGTGACCATTAGTGTTTGAATTGCTTGATCATGACCTCTTCTAAAGATATTGCAACCTACAGTTAACTCTCAGAAACTCACAGCAAATCATGGTACAGAAAAACCATCAAAAGAAAACACCACAACTACGTTGCGACTGGATTGCAACCCACAGTGACCCTCATGGTCAACCAAAAACCTCACCAATTAATGCATACATCATGCCTAATAAGACTCCCCCAAGGATGCATGAGTCAAGATCAAGGTTTGGGGTCACTAGTCTGCACACCAAAAATGAACACTTTGGTGATGATAGTAGCTTGAGTAAGATGTCCCCAGCCAAAAAACCATCAATGTTTTCATATTTAACCAACTCAAGACAATTAGAGTCTTCATGCAAATAATCTGAATATGCCAGCTTCGTACACTAACTATGCAAAAAGCAGAAGGGACTAATGCATTTCAAATAACCCAATAAGAATTCATTTAGAAAAAACGAACAGTCCAGCCTGTATAAATTAAAATTCTAATGCAAAACAAACACAAAATAGTCCCTACCTTCATATAATTGAAGAATCCCACCAGCCCGCAACAAGTGTAGCGGTGATTGAGACAAAATCAGAAACCAAAATTGAATCAAATTAGGATACAAATAACTGAATTTCTCAAGTCTGATTAACAGTTAAAAGCTATCTTAGGATATCAAGCCAAATAAATCAAATAAGTGAAACTCGTTTTTTATTTTGAGCAAAATCAAGTGATTTATTATATCATAAGCCAGTGATAGGTAGCTCAAAGTGGTTGGCTCATTCTCTTGTTAGGCAGGAGGTTGCCCGTCAGTCACACTTGAGGCTACTTCTAATGCAGCATGTTGGATTTGACATGTTTTAAAGATCATTAGACAAGCAAATCCTTTGTCCTTCAATGCAAGTTATAACGCAAGATGCTAGCTGAACCGTAGAGCTAAATTTAGATTGTGAATGCATGCCAAATGCATTATTTAACCATAAAGCTAAGTTCTTTTTGCTGAATACAGGCCAAGTTTCCAAAATCAAAGACATATACATCTAAATTTTTCCAAATAACAAAGGCACAAAAGTACAATGTAATTGTCGTAAATCATAACTTCAAAGACATTTTTTTAAAAATTAGTTACACAAATAACAACACTCTCTGCAATTGAAAGATCCACACCTAGCAACACTTAATACAATTAAAAGCTCAATATTACATTTAAAAAAACTTAAATGTAGGTAACTTAAAAATATAAAAGTAAAGCTAAAATATCCTATAATGGTAAACACTCTTCCCTCTATGCAACACTTTATATGCACCTTCGTACTATTTTTGAATTCAACTGACTGCACACTCAAATGGGTCTCACTCTGTCTCGAAAGTGAAAGCAACCGACAAAAACATTTGTTTTGAAAAGATAAGAAAACATTTTATTAATGTGGAAATCACCGAGTAGAGGACAAAAGGGCAACCTTCGATTTTAAGGTTGAAATTGTTCGAAACCCTTGGGTGTCTTGCAATAATTGGTTTCAACTGTCAGACTCGGTGGGTTTTGAGTATTACCCAGAAAATATGCTAAAGCCCTGGGAATCTGGGGTTGTTAACTTTAATTTTAAGAAAATATAACCTTGAGGTTGTCTTTAAGACGCAAACTAACTCTAAAACGATCAGGTAACTAATTACTCAAAAGGATCAAAGAATGTGCGTACCATGTGTGGATATTTATCTTGATCGACAACTCTGATATTTTCCAACTTGATATTGAGGTACTGATCCACAGAGTGCAGAGTGCCCTTTATGGCCAGGTCATTCTTCAACTCCACAGTAACCTCCTTCCCCACGAGCTCTTTGAAGTAAGAGAAGAAAAGCTGCACAGAATTATTCGAATGTAACTGATACACTCATTTTGCAAAAGCGCAAAAACAAAGAAAAGAAAAATAAATAAATGATAGCGTACTGAAAGTGCAGTGGGCTCTAGGGTTTCTTGATATCAATCGAATACTCACCATTTCGGAAATGCCGCTGTTGTTTACGATTCCAACAACGAAAAATACCGCAGCTGCTAGATTATTGGGAAAGAATATGCTGTAGCAAATTTGGCATCGACTGGAGGAACAACTGAAGCCTGTTTCACCGTGTGCTTGCTGTGCTATCGGATTGAATCGGAAAACCAAAAGCATGCAGCGAAGTAGTGGACCTCCAAAACTTCACACAACTTTTTACGATCACAAACCACATGAAACAATAAACCTCGTTTTTTTGCCGTTTCGAGCCTAGGCACTAGGGATTACAAAGGGCACTAGGGATTACAAAGGGTACTCTTTGTGACTGCTAAAAAACACAAAAGCAGATCGTACCCCCTTACCTGACGACGGATGATTGCTAATTAAGCAACTTTAAAAAATATATATCTTTTAATAATTAATAATTACTAGAAATTTATATTATTTTGAAAGTATGTTGCATGGCATTGGAATGCAGTCTTGTATTTTTGATATCAAGCATTCAATATGCATTTTTAAATGAAGAAAATAATTTTCAAATCTTCTAAAACCGTTGAACAATGCAATTATCTATGAAATTGCACTAAGGAAATATTACAAATTAACCTTGAAATTTTTGAATGTAATGATCCTGATTCCATATCTAGAGAAAACATGGATGAATAAATCTTCTACTTGGTAAATAGTGCATTTAGAAAACTTGAATACACCTAACTAAGCTAGCCTTGGTAAACTTTGGATTTGTTGTAACTTGAACTCTTGGTGACACCCTTAGTAGTTGTGATACCATGTTGTTGTTACCTAGGGATGTGATTATTGCATATGTGATTTATTTTACTTTTAATTTTTAATATTTTTTATGTCATTTTTATTGGAGGGGTTATTAAAACCAAAAACTATGTACCCCAATTAGAATTGTTAATTGATGGGACGCGATATCGCATGGGCCGTGATATTGCATCCTTCCCTACGATATCGCGTACACGATATCGCAGCATGCAACCAATTCTATAAATAAGAGGCGGCTCTCCCTTGTTTCTCCATCTAGATCTAGACCTTAGCCAAACTCTTGCAGTTTTTCCATTCCAGAGTTAGAGTAATTTCCATGTGCCCACAGTAGGAGTCCCAAAGTGAACGAATCTTTATTCGAGCAAATATTGTACCTGAGCACAAGTTTGTGTACGAAAATAAAGATGAACTTTTGGATAAACCTTGCAGTGCATGGACTAAGCTAATTAGGACTTTAATTAGTGTTAATTGTTTAAATGCTTTATTAGTTAATTAATCTTTCTCAACCCTCAACACTCCTAGTTAAGTGCATTTAGTACGCCACTTCGAGCACGTGTGTTACGCGNCTAGTTAAGTGCATTTAGTACGCCACTTCGAGCACGTGTGTTACGCTTGATAATCCCAGTAATGAATAGCATTTGGTAATCCCAAAAGGTTACATTGGTTCAAGGTGTGAATGGCAAGTGGGAACAGATACTGATGCTAGGCATTAGAACTTAGTTAGTTAAAGTTAGTTACTTAGTCTCTTCACCCTTTCCCTCATTAGCATAGGCGATAAAACATAAAAGATATAAAAAATCACATACCTCAGACTTACTTAACCATACAACCATGACAAATACAAGTAAGTCTGGGAAGACAATTAATGATTAACCTTAAGTGTTCCATAAGGCGTGTAGGCACTTAGTCTGTGTAGTTCAACCGGATCGCGCATGTAATGCTCATATTCGTATGGTTGAGTGTAGGGGTACCTCGCCACTCATCATTGGCACCGTTGCCGAGGACTAAGTTGTTTGTGCGCTAAGTAGAACATAGGACATCATCCACATCATTGGGAAGCTTAAACGAACCCTTAGGGTTAATTAGAAGAAAATTTAAACAACGGTCAATAGCACACCGACAAGATAACAATGTCTTCTTCTTCTCATAAAAGCACTTCACCACCTAGGGATCACACAAAAGACAGTCGGCGGTCTAACACACGTAACCAAGAACCACTAATTCCTCACCAGTATCGGGTAGTGTATACTCATCACGATGAGTATATACCCGATTTTACCGTTATCCTCCATCAGGACAAACAACTGCGTTGGCGAGACTTGCAAGGTAACATAGTGTTACCCCCAGATCGGGCAGTCCCTAACATGCTCCTTCGTGCCCTTGCACAG
The DNA here is from genome assembly GCA_015680685.1 of Gnetum montanum. Classification (NCBI taxonomy): domain Eukaryota; kingdom Viridiplantae; phylum Streptophyta; class Gnetopsida; order Gnetales; family Gnetaceae; genus Gnetum; species Gnetum montanum. The sequence continues at coordinate 381,092 of MNCI01022929.1, read as the reverse complement.
ATAGGCATGACACAGCTATACGCTGAATACGTTGCAGAAGATTATGACACAAGGGATTACCATCCCATAGCAGCGCAATGTTTAAGGGACTCGAGGCAGGAGAGCTACCATACATCGTTGAAGGGCAAGGGGCCCCATAGTGGTTTACTCGTCATAAGCGAAATCAAGGGTGGTGAACCTATTTCAATAGGTTTTCCACAAAATGATGTTCCCCCTCCTCACAAGATAGGGTATAAGAACCTACACTCTACGATTCACAACCCTAGTTTTGATTCCCATGAACACCAAGTGTTCGATGTGGGAACACAAACACATGACAAAGACGGGAAATCTAATCATCATCACAATCGGGGCCGTACGCACTGAAGAGAAGGTAAGAAACATTGTCATGGCGACGGTTCCCCTTCTTCTTCCCCTTCATCGCATCATTCACCCTCTCCTTCCACATCAGGACGTACTCACAAAGAGCACAACCGTGAGGATAAGGGTAAGGATAAGCAAAATGAGAACCCTCGACAAGAGAGTCGAGAGCAAGGACAAAGGCATTCTAGAGAGTCAAGGCATGAAAGAAGGGAAAGTAGGGAACCACATAGGCATCATAGACGTCATGAGAGAGATGATCATGATGAACCCCTACTTGCCACCTGAAGTATGTTAGATATTACGGAGGCCATTAGAATACGTACAAGGCACCAAAAAGATAGCCGGATCAAGAGACTAGACCTGAATAATATCCCACGATTTGAGGGGGGATACAATATTGATCTGTAAAACCACTTACAAGTATTCCACGATGCCTGTGCCTTGCAGAATATTGAAAACGAGTGGCAAAAGTTAAAGTTGTTCCCTAGGACACTCATAAAAGAAGCGGAAAGTTGGTACCGGTCTTTAGAGCCAGAAACCATTAGGAGGTGGAGTACAATGCTAGAATTGTTTAATGATAAATACCAAACGTACTCCAGAGTGTCTAACTTGCATAAGCAGATCCAAGGATGGAAGCAGGGTAATCACGAACCCTTGGATGCTGCCATGGGCCAATATTATGCATTGCTACATCGTTGTCCAGGCCATGGTTATGCACAACAGGATCAACTCTGCCACCTCGTAGATGGGCTAAGACATGAAACCAGGAGAACCCTTGGGACATATTCCCAAGGGAGATTATCTGAACTTAGGTCCCACGAAGTTCATAGATTGTTGGAGCAAGTAGCTAAAGAAGAAGGGGAGCTACGGAAAAGAGAAAGTGCGGAAGAGTACAATCACGATCCTTCCCTCTGAAAGAGGGGAGTGAGATTCTGCGAGGAGGAGGATGAGTCACCACTCGAAGAGTTGGTGAATAGAAAAACCTTGCCACTTTGGAAATTAACAATAGAAGTGTCGGCTAAGGTAGATCAAATATGGAGCTCCTTAGATAGTAAAATTGAAACTGTCCTAAAAATCATAGAGGAGTCTAAGGAGGAGCGAAGTAGTGATCATGATAAGAAAAAGTGGAGAGATTCAGACCATGCATGTAACAAGGGTAAGGGAAAAATGATTATCGTCGATGAGGTTGTGGATTCTGACATGAATAATGATGGTGGATGTGAGATCTGCCAATATGACCATCCTAAGGGATGTTGCCCAATAATCTCACATCTGCAAGAGTCCGGGGTGTATGCACTCAACCTAAGACTTAACAAACGGCAAGCACCCTGAAGGTTACCTTATCCCCAAGGTAACTTGAGGCAGTTCCACCAACCGTTAACATATTATCCAAGTGGAACTCCGCCACAACCTATCAGGCAACACCAGTAGTGGCAACACCCACAGTCCTGAGGGATGCCACCGCCTAGGCAACAATACCATTACCGACAACCAAACCTGTATGGCTATTACGTGCAACAGCTAGTTTCTCCTAGTGACTCTATGGGTCACGTAACCCCACAACGTCACTACCAAGTTTGGGAGTATTTTAGGACTCCTTCTCCTATGGGAGACACACCACATACATACCATCCTCTGAATCCATCCACCACTCTTACACCGATAGTTGCACTACCACCTGCTCCAACGATGCAAGGGGAACTCCCCAGTCAACCACAACAACATAATGCTACGAGAGCTGTAAACCTTCAACCCACTGCTAATTCTGACAACCACATGAAGAGAAGACCTTTCTTCAAAACAAAAAGCCCAAACAAGCTCTCACAACCACAAGTGGTTGAGTCTGTGTACGCTCCTCCAACAAATAAGGCTTCGGAGCTCCCTTCAAACCAACAACAGAGCTCAACGCACACGGTTATGTTAACACATACCATTACTAACTGGATCAAGTTGGGCCACCTTCCCAAGAAATTCTCTGATCCTGGAAGCCCCCTAATTTATCTCCAAGTCGTTGGGAATGAACCTCATAAGGATCTTCTTGACTCAGGTTCCGGAGTCAACTTAATCTCATGAGAAATGTATAAAGCTTGGAACCTACCGCCACTTAAGAAGAGCAATATTCAACTAGAGCTAGCTGACTAGTCCATCACTATTCCCTTGGGATTGGTGGAGGACATCATTACCACTGTGTGTGGTTGGTCATACTAAGCTAATTTCCTAGTGATAGAAGTTAACAGTAACAAAGGGGACTTCCCAATTATAATGGGGAAGGCATGGCTAAGTATCATAAATGCATGCCTAGGAATCTGTGATCTTTCCTTGGAAATATCTAAGGAAAAAATTTATGGAAAGATCGAGAGGAAGAAAGTTCCATGCATCACATACAGTGACTTAGAGGGTGATGAAATGGAGGAATGCTCAGCATCTCCTGCATGCAACTGGTGTGCCCAAGAAACTCAGATACAAAGGTGCCTATATGTAGCAACCACACAACAAGAGAACACCCAGTGGTTGACAACTAATCAAGAGAGCAGCCCACCAACATGCATGGAACAAACTGGGGGAACAACTTGCACCCACAGCGAAAGCGTAGATACATTGGAATATGAGCGTCGCCAACTTCCAACCCTTAACTTGAAAACATCAATTGGGAGAAGTTGGACACTTTTAAGAAATTCAAACAAACGCTCATTATTTTGGATCTCTCCCTTTCAATTCAATCATGGGGGAGATGACCACCTATGCTGATCATTCGGGGCCCTCAGTTCTTTTAAGTTTTTGTTTTACACATTTTTTTTGTTTGTTTTACACATTTTTGTTTTACACGTTTTTGTTTTACACATTTTTGTTTTACAAAATCTTTTAACTTTTCTTGTTTTTGTTTTACAACATCATTTATACTTTTTCTTTTATTTTTGTGTGTGTCTTATCCATTTTGTTAAGTTGTCACCCAATAAGTACTCTTAATGATGGCATGAACTGTTTCTATTGATTGCTAATGTTTGGTTTTTACCTTTAAGTTACAATGTTGATACTAAGGTATGGTTCTTTTGATATAGCAGGTAATGAGTTCACTTCATCCATACATCCATAAATTTCTATGGTCTCTCTCAACTTGGAAATGTA
>MNCI01022929.1:315210-377445 GCA_015680685.1 Gnetum montanum | reverse complement strand
GGGGATGCATTCTTGTTACTTCAAGTGGATGGATTGGCCGAATGTATTAATGCGAAGTCACTGGATGTGGTTTGTTGAGGCTGGATTTGGAATGAGATTTACAAAGTCACATTAACCATGAAATACACAAGGGGCTATACACCACCTTTTTCTTGGGATTCCATTCCATTCTCTTCTCTCCATCCTTCTCTCCATTGTTCACCTCATTGCCGGTTGTATCATTAGTGTATATTTTAGTTGACGCATTGTTTTCTTGTTGGTAAACTCTTGTGGTTAACACTTTAACTCTTGTTTCCAAATGACATTACTAGAGCCTACGGACCCTTTGAATGTGGGATTGTCAGGGTATTAAGGGCATGAGCCTGCTTTGGGGAGGACCCATTGGCATTCCTATTTGGTGCGCTAGCTAAATTCTTTCCCTTAACATTTTTTGCAATCAACTCTATTTCGTTCATTTCCATCTTGACATCCCTTTCATCAACGTTACAGTTGTCTCTTTTTCTTCATCTTTCTTATTCCTTTTCTTTCTTCATTCTATCACTACTAGAGGTTCGCTCTTAGTCATGGGGGTCTGGACCCAATTTTTTCGATTTTCTCCTAACCCCTACACCTTCGGTAGTCACCATTATTATATCTCTAGAATCTGTAATTAGCCATACCACAACTCAGCCAATGGACCTTTCACCAAAGCAAGGTATCAACTACATTGTGATTCATCTACCCTTGCTAATATAAGACTGTGTTGTGTGTGCAGATGGCAATCATACAACAATGGATTGGACCTGGAGGGAACACTTGAAATGGATCGGTGTTGAAGTAGTTATGCAAGGAACAAGATTGCTAGCACACTTACAGATGGACAATGAAAGGTGTAATCTTGGCATTGGTAGCAGCAGACTTCTTCTCTCTTCTCTCTTCTCTCTCAACTGCCAAATAAGGCCTGATGTTAAATGAATAAAGTGTTCACTCTTGTTGTCGTGAGCACCATTTTTGTCATGTTTTGTAATGATGATCCATTCACATATCATCCCATTCACCATTAGTTCCATTCAAGTCAATAATCCCATACCTTCCCAATATTTTGTAAGGAACTTGAGGACGAGTTTTTATTCAGTCATGGGGGTATGATGGGACGCGATATCGCATGGGTCGCGATATCGCGTACGCGATATCGCAGCACGCCTCCAGTTATATAAATAAAAGGCGGCTCTCCCTTGTTTCTCCATCTAGATCTAGACCTTAGCCAAACTCTTGCAGTTTTTCCATTCTAGAGTTAGAGTAATTTCCATGTGCCCGCAGTAGGAGTCCCAAAGTGAATGGATCTTTATTCGAGCAAATATTGTACCTGAGCACAAGTTTGTGTACAAAAATAAAGATGAACTTTTGGATAAACCTTGCAATGCATGGACTAAGCTAATTAGGACTTTAATTATTTTTAATTTTTTAAATACTTTATTAGTTAATTAATCTCCCTCAACCCTCAACACTCCTCGTTAAGTGCATTCAGTACAACCGCTTCGAGCACATGCATATGCTTGGTAATCCCAGTAACGAATAGCATTTGGTAATCCCAAAAGGTTGCATTGGTTCAGGGTGTGAACGGCAAGTGGGAATAGATACTGATGCTAGGCATTAGAACTTAGTTAGTTAAAGTTAGTTACTTAGTCTCTTCACCCTTTCCCTCATTAGCATAGGCAATAAAACATAAAAGATATAAAAAATCACATACCTTAGACTTACTTAACCATACAACCGTGACAAATACAAGTAAGTCTGGGAAGACAACAAACGATTAACCTTAAGTGTTCCATAAGGCATGTAGGCACTTAGTCTGTGGAGTTCGACCAGATCGCGCATGTAACGCTCGTATTCGTATGGTTGAGTGTAGGGGTACCTCGCCACTCATCATTAATTTAGTCTTGTCCACCAAAATCAAAACCACCCATTACTTAGAGCTTCTAAATTAGGCTAACAAATTACTGTTTTGATGTCATTTTTATTATTTAATTTAGTTTATCATATGTGCACTAATTTGCTTTTTAGTTTATGTTGATTTATAGTGATGAAACATAGTCTGCCAAGCCCCGATATCGGGTACACGATATCGCAGCCTGGATACGATATCATATACACGATATCATGATTCCTATGTTAGCCTATAAATATAGCACTTAGTGCCATAGCGAGTTAGTCAATTAGTAAGTAGATCACTATAGAGTTAGAAATTCTTTTCTCTTCTTATAGTTAGTTTTAGTGTTCTTTCCAAGTGCATGCCTGTAGTGTGATGCTTGTAATTGTACGGGACCTTTGTTCAAGTGTGACGTACTTGGACACGCACACAATCGGCAATAAAGATCAAGATTACTCCATCATTGCAGCATTCACTTAGTTTTTAATTATTTTAATTATTAATTATTTATCATTGTTTTCTTAGTTAATATTTCTTTTATCGTCATTTACTATTCTTGTTGTTAATGTGAAATGAGTACACCTTAATCACAAACATTTAAGTGTAACTACATGGTAACCCAGCAGCGTATCGAGTAGTGCTTCAAGTGATGTGCGCTTGGTAATCCCAAAAGTAGTACACGAAGTCCAATATGCATACAGATGATTAGGGATGGATGCTCATTGCACTTAGGCTAGCTTAGATCCTATTTCCTATTGCCCATTAGTTTGATTAAGTTATATCTTATTGTCCTTAGGAGTAGCATAGTAGTAGGGATCACATCATACACCTCACCCTAGACTAAACCATACGTGACAAAGCAATTACTAGTCCAAGTGGGAAGACAATGAACTACAATCAACATATAACTGTCTAGCTGCCACAACTAGTCCATTTGAGGAGTTCAACTGGATCACGTGTACACGCTTGTATTCATATGGTTGAGCGTAGGGGTACCTCGTCGCTCATCATTGGTGCCATTGCCGGGGATGGTGCTAGTTATCTAGATTAGTTATATCATACAAGATCACTATAACAAGGTATTAATGATATATCTTTCAGACAAAGAAATTAAATTCAATTAAGTCACACATAATTCATGATAATGTCTCTTTCATAAGATAGCAATAACACAACATATAGTGAGGCAATTCATTGGACAACCAAAAAAATTTATGATGAAGAAGAAGTTTTGAGTACTCAATCTTATGCAGGAGTTTCATATGCTCATAGACATTCCAATGATACTCAAGGACTTTTGTCATCCAACTTAGACACCTCTAGTGAAGATGGAACATCTCCTAGAACGAGAGGGCCTGTAAGGCGTAGGACCTTCTCAATGGGTAACAAGAGTACATCAGGGGATGATTGAGAGACTTACAAAAGTCATGACGAGTCTTCCAGTTCTCTCTCTTCCTCTACTCTTTCAACATCAGGTTGTGACACAGATGACCATTCCTTAAGGGGTCAGCATAGAAATAAAAATTGAACCCACAGGAAAAATCAGGAATGTCAATATGAACATAGACAACATTGTCCCAAATCACAAACTCACAACCTATTTAGTGACAATGAACCCCTGCTAGCCACTAAGAGCCTAATGCATATAACAGAGGCCATTCAGATATCCCACAAGCATCACAAGGAAAGCTGTCTACCCAAGCTTAATTTAAACAACTTTCCAAAGTTCTCAAGAGGCTATGATTTAGATCCACAACATCATTTACAAGCCTTCTATGATGCTTGTGTATGGAACAACATTGAGAATGAGTGGCAAAGGCTTAAGATCTTTTCTATGACACTCATTGGCTAAGCTAAAGTGTGGTACAGGTCTTTAAAACTGAATTCAATTCACCGTTGGTCAACAATGGTGGACCTCTTCAATGAAAGATATCAAACCTATGCAAGAATATCAGCCTTGAGGAGACAAATCCAAGAGTGGAAACAAGGGCAAAATGAACCCTTGGACATGGCCTTAGAAAGATATTACTCTTTGTTAAATAAATGCCTAGGCCATGGGTTCTTCGAGGAAAGGCTAATGTATCAAATCATGGATGGGCTCCGTAATGAAACAAGGGAGACCCTAGGGATGTATGCCCTAGGTCAACTATATCAACTCCAAACCCATCAATTACAAGAGATTATTAAGTGGGTAGCAAAAGAAGAAGGAGAAATAGCCAAATGGGGGAATGTTAAAAAACCTTAACAGGACCAAACTCTTGAACTAACAAAGGTCCATAATTATGAAGAGGAAAAATCAACTTACCTCAAGGAGGTGAAACCATCCCTACCTCTGCCAATATTAAAATCACTAAATGAAATCGAGGCAACGATCAACAAGATAATGAAGTGGGTACATGAAAAATGTGAAGAATATGCAGACATTATTAAAGGGAGACCCATGCAAGATAACTCTAATGACCAAAATAAACAAAGGATACCAAACCTAGAAATGGTACAGAACACCATTCGATAATCAAAAAGAAGGGCCGAAGAAAATGAAGATAGGGGCTCAACCACAAATCATAAGTATTAATGTAATGTTTGCTTTTATGATCACCCAGAAGGCTAATGCCCAATCTTGTCACATTTACATGAGCATTGGGAAAGAATGTTACATCCAAATTTTGTATAGAAGTACTATGCTCAATCACAATGGAAAAACCGCCAATCATGGGGGAGGCCATTGCCAAACTGGCCACACCCTTCATATCACCCAAAACTAAGTGCTTATTACATTCAACACCTTGTTTCTCCAACTGGATCAGAATCCTCTACTTCACATCATCATTATCACTCTCTCGAGTATCATCAACCCATGTCCTCTCCTATGAGATCACCACCTCATGTTCCTTACACTCCTCCTTACTCTTAATATTCTCCTTCTTCACCTCCTTCTACATCGCCACTAGTTGTACCAGAAGATTTTGCACCATAGCACTAACCAACAAACATTACTTGTGCTACTACTGTTAGCAGCAATGGGAGTGCTCCACAACTTTGGAAGCGTCTTTTCTTTAGGCATGGCTGTAGAAAGAGACAACACAATTCTGAAACCACTACATCCTCCAGCTCAACACAAGCCCAACACAGTGATGCACCTGCCTCTTCAAACTTAACACCTCCCGTTACCTTATCTCGGCCACCAATTAATACTCCAACAACCATGTGGCCCAATAAATATAACAATGTCAAGAGACATATCGATCCTTGCATACTGTCTTATGGTCATGGGTGTCATAGTGGGTCAACTTCTTATCACATGACCACATCTTATAATCTACCCCACTATGCCTACTTTAATCAAGTGTGTGAACCCCAATTTGGGTACATTCCTACCACTACACCAAAAGACACCTAGTGGTTTGGATATGACTGGACCCTAATATTTTCAACATGCATGGATCCTAACTTTCCATTTATTAATTCTCGCCATGATCAAAGGTTTAGCCATGATCAAAGGTTTAGTCATGGGTTTAGTAAATGTTTTTCCTTTTCTTTGGTTTTACAATTTTTGTTTTTCAATTTTTTGTTTTCTAATTTCACATTTCCAATTTGTCATTTTATCTTTTTGTGGGTAATCTCATCTATGAATAAAATACTCATGTAACCAGTTGGTTGAGGTGTTGTTCTATGTTATCGAGTCACAAATGATTAATTATTTGGATAGTGAGCCCCCAGCATCCAACCACCCATTCTATTAATAAGAGGTTCTTGCTCTAGGTGTGATGATATTCTTGTTATCATCAAAACTTAAAGTAACTTTGTACTCATTATGCCCAGAGTGAAGAGTGACAGACTAAGAGGGAATGGTAAGGGTGTAACATCAAGGGGACTTGTGGATTCCCTTTGGTGACATTTATAGGTGCTATCATGCAGCTTGGTTGTACTGAGATCCTTGTAGATCTAACGAACAATGGGAGTAAGAGTTGTAATAAAGGCACTTAATAAAGGAACTCAATGTTGTTCTAGGGGGTTCCACTAGAAAGACACGCATCCATGCTTGAAGGTTGGTGGCTTCTTTAGATCACCTTTAGGAAAGACAAAGTGCAAAAGTGGCCAGAGGAAGAAAAAGAAAGAAGAGAAGTAGAGAAAAAAACATAAGAAAAAGGTGTCGAAAATAAATTCAAATCACTCCTCCCTTGTGCAAAATGTCAAGTGATCATACTCCTTGCTATCATGATGCTCCTATAGTTTTTTATCATTAGGATGAAACAATGCAGTGTCACTGATTAGAGGTATGGGCTTGGTTTTGATCTTGGATCAAAAGGCTAATGGTACTTTAATCATGCATAATACTTAGCATTCATTGTGCCTAGGTTAAGTTACCTCATGTCCTGATCTCTGCAATCCCTTCTACAATTTGTCTCATCTTAGGATCCAGGTATTTCTAACTTGTGTCTTATGTGGCATAGAATTTGTACCTCATAGTAGTGGTACTTAACATGTGTGTGTTTTGTTGCACAAGTGTGGGTTGCATTTAACCCTTCTAGTGCCTACAGACATTTTAAGGTGTGGTTACACAAGGGCATTATAGGTTGTAACTTGCTTTGGGGAGGACCCACTTGTGTGACTTTTTGTAATTTGTACTTGTCGCACACCACCACATCATTTTATACCCTTTGAGTATTCCATTGTCAAGTCTATTCTTTCCTTTGTCATCATTTTAAGTGAATGTTCCTTAGAACCACTACATGTCCTTTTTCTGCATCCTTTTCAAAGAACTTCATTGTATGACTCCACTTCATTACACTTTTGATGCCTCAATTCCCACTTGCCATTATCCCAGACCATTCGAATCTACCTCAAATCCTTCAATTTTTGCCTTAAAACTTGAACAATCATCAATTCTACTATGTACCCTATCTTGGTTGGGACACAATATTGGGTACCCGATACTAGGTGCAACATGATATTGGTACGCGCTATTGCGTACACGATATCGTATTCATAAAAAGTATATATAGGGGACCCCCACGCACTACACATGTCATTTTCAATAGTTGACGCAGGGGGAGTTGTTCAAATTTTATTTCACAATTTTCAATGATTTGCAAGTCTAAATTCAACTTTTAATATTTCGCTCTTTGACACTCCAATTTCTTTTCTGATTGAACCTCATTAAACCTGGAGTGTTCAACTTAGTCGTGGGGGAGGGGTACTGTAGAACTTGCACATAATTTCTTTGAAATTTGCTATTGCCTGAAGGATATCATAGGGTTAAGTACTATCAAAAATTCATGCCAAACTAATTTTCTCCCTTTACCCAAGTCATCTAAGTTATTATATGTGTCACCTAAATAGATCATGTCCAACATTAAACTTTTTGGGCAACTTCCTTAAAAAATTTCTAACTCTAGAATCACACTAAGTAAAGAATTAAACATTTATTAAAGGCAATGAGTAAGGTATAAGATAGCTAAATTTTTTTAAATAACCTTACTGACAATTAGTCCTCATGTGATTATAGATGGGCCTTCAAAGAGGACAGCAGGGAGGACCTTCTCATGGTGCAACTAAATGCCCAAGAAGAGGCAGAGGCCCAGGACCTCATGTAGAACATGCAGAGCAGGAGGCACAATCATTCAACATCCATCAGGAAACTCCTGTCACTGCACAATCTAGCCAAGCAAAAGGTGGAGAGGTCAGGGCACCAGAACAAGGACAAGACCTCATGTTGTTTCTAGAATGTGTTCAAGCCATTTAGGAAAGGTCCACATCCTCTACCATGATTATGGAACTTAATTTTGGGCCTTTTACTGAATTCACCCTTGAACCAATCAAGAATCTACTTAAGGGATCTCCACTATGGCCTATCCTCTCAAAGCGTGGAGAATGGTATTTGGGTGAAACATATAAGTTTTTGTACAATAAAGAAGAGGGCACCACCATCAATATTGGTGGAATTTCAATAGATTTCTCCACATAGGCCATTGCGGAAGTTTTGAATCTTTCAAATAGAGGGCCCAAAGTTGCTCACTTGTCCACTCACTCTAATGCAGATGCAAGAAAAGTATGGTTAAAAAGGACATACGGCAAAGAAGATAAGACATATGGAGAATTAACCCTTGAAGAGAGAATTTGCTTTAAAATTGGCACCTATCATATTTTCCAAACAAAGGGGTTAAACAAAATTTCTACCTATGTAGCAAAAAGAAGTGCAATTTTGATGGGCAAGGTTGATGCCAATTTGCCCCATCTATATTTAATAGAAATATTAAGGTAGTTTGAAGAATGAAAGACAAGAAAGTTCACACTACCCTTTCCATGTCTAATTAAGAAGCTATGCTGGTGTGTTAGAATTTTGGGGTACACTAGTGACGTCCTCAAAAAAGCTCAAAATGCTTCATATGCTTAATTACTCAAGCCACTAGCACCAAGAAAAGATGTTGGTGAGATATTGGAGCCTGAACAAGAACAGATAGTTGGGCCCACTGCACCTCAAATGACAAGGCCTAACCAACTTCCAAACATAAGGCTTAGCCAACAACAAGAAGTAGAGCCTAGCATGTAGCCCACAAGCTAGCAAGGCCAACAACCATCACTACTACTGCAAGATTACCAATCATCAATGAGCCACCTCAGGGCCATCATTGAGACAATCAGTTGGGGAAGTAGAGACAAGGTCAATCTCTTCAAGGTGATTAATGATGTTATATAGCTCACTGATGAGCCGCGATATCGTGTCTTGCCTCATCTTCTATAAATAAGAGGTGGCACCCTTTGTTCCCGATAGTTAGACTTAGACCTTTAGCCAAACTCTTGCAGTTTTACCATTCTAGAGTTAGGATAATTTTTGTGTGCCTGCAATAGGAGTCATAGAGTGAACAAATCTTTATTCAACCAAATTATACCTAAGCACATTTGTGTACGGCAATAAAGATGAACTTTATGATAAACCTTGCAGCATACGGACTAAGCTAATTAGTAATTAATTCTTATTGAATGTTTAATGTTTTCCTAGTTAATTAATTTCTCTCTCAACCCTTGATCCTCTTAGTTAAGTGCACTCAATACGACTGCTTCGAGCATGCGTGTAGCGCTTGGTAACCCAGTAACGATTAGTGTTTGGTAATCCCAACAGTGTTGCACTAGTTTAGGATGTGTACGACAAGTCGGAACGGATACTGGTGTTAGGACAATTAGAACTAAGTTAATGAATAGTTAAAGTAAGTTAGTCACTTAGTTCTCTTTCCTTTTCCCTTATTAGCATAAGACACCAAAAAGATAAAAGTTATAAAAATCATATACCTCAAGCTTACTTAACCATACAACCGTGACAATACAAGTAACTTTGGGAAGACAACGATTGATTAACCCTAAGTGTTCCATTAAGGCTCGTAAGCACTTAGTCCTTGGAGTTCGACCGGATTGCATGTGAAATGCTCGTATTTGTATGGTTGAGTGTAGGGGTACCTCGCCACTCATCATTGGCACCGTTGCTGGGGACTTAGTTGTTTGTGCACTGTGTAGAACATAGGAAATCATCCATATCATTGGAACACTAGAACGAACCCTTAAGGTTAATCAAAGAAAGATAAGCCAATGGTACATTGCACACCAAATAAGACAAAAATGTCTTCTTCTTCGCATAAGAGCACTTCACCGCCTAAGACTAACACAAGAGATAGTTGATGGCATCATACACGTAACGAAGATCCGCCAGTTCCTCAATAGTTTTGTGTGGTATATACTCATCATGATGAGTATGTACGTGATTTCACCTTTATTCTCCACCAAGATGAACAACTACGTTGGAGAGACTTTGAGGGTAACATAGTGTTGCCTCCAGACCAATTAGTCCCCAACATGCTCCTTCGTGCTCTCACACGAATAGGCATGCTGCTTTTATACACGGAATACATTGCATGCGATCATGACACAAGGGACTATCATCCCACAGAAGTGCAACATCAACGGGACTTGCGCTAGGAGAGTTACCACACATCCTTGAAGGGTAAATGGCCCCATAACGCCCTGCACATCTTAAGCCAAATTGAGGGTGGTGAACCTGCTTCAACAGGTTCCCCACCAAACGATGTTCCCCCTCCTAACGATGGTTAGGAGGTGGTGTATCAGAACCTCCACTCCATGGTTCACAACCCTAGTTCTGATCCCCACGAACACAAAGTGTTCAACGAGGGAACACAAACAGACGATAAGGGTAGACGTTCTAATCGTAATCACAATCAAGGCCAAGACCATCGAAGAGAAGGTAGAAAACACCATCATGGCAATGGTTCTCCTTATTCTTCACCTTCATTGTCACATTCACCCTCTCCTTTAGTGTTTGAATGTAGTCATAAGGAAACCAACCATGAGGATAAAGGAAAACAGAGTGACAAACATCAACGAGACAGTCGAGAATGAGGATGAGGGCACTCTAAGGAATCAAGGCATAGAAGAAGGGATAGTAGGGAACCGCATAGACACCACAGATGCTATGAATGAGATGACCACGAAGAACCCCTACTCGCAACTAGAAGCATGCTAGATATAATAGAGGTCGTAAGAGTTCCAACAAGGCACCAAAAGGATAGTAGGATTAAGAGGTTAGACATGAACAACATCCCACGATTTGAAGGGGGATATAACGCTGATCCTCAAAATCATTTACAAGCATTCCACGATGCATGCGCCTTGAAAAACATAGAGAAAAAATGGCAAAAATTGAAGTTGTTCCCAAGGACACTAGTGAAAGAAGCTAAAAGCTAGTACCGGTCCTTAGAACCAGAATCCATTTGGAGGTGGAGTACAATGTTAGAACTATTCAATGATAGGTATCAAACATACTCCCGAGTGTGTAACCTATGAAAGCAAATCCAAGGATGGAAGCAAGGAAATCATGAACCCTTAGATGCTACCATGGGCCTCTATTACGCACTGTTACATCGTTACCTTGGCCATGGTTATTCGTAGTGGGATCAACTACGCCATCTCATGGATGGAATTAGGCATGAAACAAGAAGTACCTTTGAAACATATGCCCAAGGAAGATTATCAAAGCTTAGGTCTCATCAAATTCATAGATTGCTAGAGTAAGTAGCCAAAGAAGAAGGTGAGCTACGAAAGAGAGAAAGTGCGAAAGAGTACAACTGAGATCCTTCCCTTCAAAAAAGGGGAGTAAGATTCTGTGAGGAGGAAGAAGAGTCACCACTCGAAGAGATGGTGAATAGGAAAACTTTGACGCTCCAAAAGTTAACAACAGAAGTATCAGCAAAGGAAAACCAAATGTGGGACTCCCTGGATAGTAGGTTTAAAACTATTCTTAAAATCGTAGAGGAGTCTAGGGAGCGAGGTAGTGACCATGACAAAGAGAAAAAGAGAGAAGTGGACAATGCACGTAATAAGGGTAAGGGCAAAATGGCCATCACCGAAGAGGTTGTGGATTTAGACATGAACAATGACGGTGGATGTGAGATATGCCAATATGACCATTCTAAGGGATGTTGCCCAGTGATCTCACATCTATAAGAGTCTAGGGTATATGCACTCAATCCATGACTTAATAAACGGCAAGCACCCCAACGGTTACCTTATCCCCAAGGTAACCCAAGGCAGTTCCACCAACCTTCAACATATTATCCAAGTGGAACTCCACCACAACCTGTTAAGTAACATCAATAGTGGCAATACCCACAGTCATGGGGGATGCCACCACCAAGGCAACAATACCCCTACTCGCAACCGAATCCATATGGCTACTACATGTAGCATCCAATCTCTCCACATGACTCTGTTGGCCACGTGACACCACAACATCACTACCAAGCTCAGGAGTATTATAGGACTCCTTCTCCTAGGGGAGATAACCCACAGACATACCATCCTCCAAATCCATCCACAACTCTCACACTGATAGCTCCATTACCACCCACTCCAGTAATGCAGGGGGAACTCCCCACTCAATCACGGCAACGCAATGCCACAAGGGTTGTGAATCCTCAACCTGCAGTTTATTCTGACAATCTTATGAAGAAAAGACCTTTCTTCAGAACCAACAATCCAACCAAGCTGTCACAACCACAAGCGGTTAAACCTCGAAATGCCTCTCCATCAAATAAGGCTTCAGAGCTCCCTTCAAACCAAACATCGAGCTCAACGCATACGGTTATGTCAACACATGCTGTTACTGACTATATTAAGGTGGGCCACCTTCCCAGGAAATTCTCTGATCTTGGAAGCCCTCTAATCTATCTCCAAGTCATTGGGAATGAACCATGTAAAGCTCTTCTGGACTCAAGTTCTGGAGTCAACTTAATATCACAAGAGATGTACAAAGCCTGGAACCTGCCTCCATTAAGGAAGAGAAATATTCACCTAGAGCTGGCTAACCAGTCCATCACTGTTCCCTTGGGACTGGTGGAGGACATCATTACCACTGTGTGTGGGTGGTCGTACCCAACTAATTTCCTAGTGATACAAGTAAATAATGGTAAAGGGGACTTCCCAATAATAATGGGAAGGGCATGGCTAAGTACTATAGATGCATGCCTAGGAATCCGTGATCTTTCTCTGGAAATATCCAAGAAGAACACTTTTGGAAAGATCGAGAAGAANATTAATATACAAAAGTGCCTGTATGCAGCAGCCACACGATAAGAAGACACCCAGTAGCTGATGGCTGATCAAGAGAGCAGCTCACTAATGTGCATGAAACTAACTGAGGGAATAACTTGCACTTACATTGAAAGCATAGATACACTAGAGCAAGTCCACTACCAACTTCCAAGCCTTAACCTTAAAAACATCAACTGGGGGAAGTTGGAAATTCCTAAAAAATTTAAATAAGATCCCCTAGATTTGAAACCGTTGCCTAGTGGTCTGGAATATATGAACCTCAAAAATGGAAAATCGGTAATCATTCTATCGCTACCGGAGGATCGCTCTTAGTCATGGGGGTCCTGCCTGGTCCAATTTTTTCAATTATCTCCTAACCCCTACACCTTAGGTGGTCACTAGTGTTATATCTCCAGAATCCGTATTAGCCATATCACAACTCAGCCAATGGACCTTACACCAAGGCAAGGTATCAACTACATTGTGATTTATTTATCCTTGCTAATATGAGATTGTGTTGTGTGTGCAGATGGAAATCATACAACAATGGACTAGATTTGGAGGAAATGCTTAGGATGGACTGGTGCTGGAACAGTTATGCAAGGAACAAGATTGATGGCGTGGTTACGGATGGACAACGAAAGGTGCAATCCTGGCGTCGGCAGCAACACACCTTCTTCTTTTCTTCTCTCTCTCTTCTCTCTTAGCTGCCAAATAAGGCTAGATGTTAAATGTGTATGGTGTTCACTCTTGTGGTCATGAACATTAATATTGCCATGTATTGTAATGATGATCCGTTCACGTGTCACCCCATTCGCCATTAGTGTCATTCAAGTCAATAATCCCATACCTTCCCAATATTTTTTAAGGATCTCGAGGACAAGTTTTCATTCAGTCATGGGGGTATGATGAGCTGCGATATCGCGTACGCGATATTGTGTCCTGCCTCATCTCCTATAAATAAGAGGCAGTGCCCTTTGTTCTCGATAGTTAGACTTAGACCCTTGGCCAAACTCTTGCAATTTTACCATTCTAGAGTTAGAATAATTTCTGTGTGTTCGTAGTAGGAGTCATAGAGTGAACGGATCTTTATTCGAGCAAATTATACCTAAGCACACATTTGCGTACGGAAATAAAGACGAAATTTATGATAAACCTTATAGCATACGGACTAAGCTAATTAGTAATTAATTCTTATTGAATGTTTAACGCTTTCCTAGTTAATTAATTTCTCTCTCAACCCTTGATCCTCTTAGTTAAGTGCACTCAGTACGACCGCTTCGAGCATGCGTGTAGTGCTTGGTAATCCAGTAACAATTAGTGTTTAATAATCACAGCAGCGTTGCACTGGTTTAGGATGTGTACGGTAAGTGGGAACATATATTGGTGTTAGGACAATTAGAACTTAGTTAATGAATAGTTAAAGTAAGTTAGTCACTTAGTTCTCCTTCCCTTTCCCTTATTAGCATAAGACACCAAAAAGATAGAAGTTATAAAAATCATATACCTCAAGCTTACTTTACCATACAATTGTGACAATACAAGTAAGTTTGGGAAGACAACGATTGATTAACCCTGAGTGTTCCATTAAGGCACGTAAGCACTTAGTCCTTGGAGTTCGACCAGATTGTGCGTGAAATGCTTGTATTCGTATGGTTGAGTGTAGGGGTACCTCGCCACTCATCACCCACCATATCAATTAATCCTGCAAGGGGTGATGTCTTAATTCAAACAGGAGGAGGGGAATCACACTAGTCACAACAAATCTATGGAAATGCTGCATCATTCCAAGTACAATTAGAAACTGGTGAAGGTGCCACAGTGGTGGTCATGCAACACCAGGATGAAACTGGAGTAGTAGAGGTGGTCGTAGACTACATCAAAGAATCGTTTAATGTTCCTATTGTGCCACTAGTAGATTTCACAGGAGGACGTGATGCTCAAGTTTTGGCTGGTACCTCAATGACTCTTACAAAACATGAGGATGCTTTGGAGCGCTTGCTGCAAACAGGACAAGTTATGATGTCCTTATTTGACATCCCCCAAGATGTCATAGCAACACAATCAGACCTCATTTCCACTAAAGGGAAGCTGATCATGGTTGAGGTTAGGGCCAAACATGCAGAAGACAAGTTGTAGAGACTCCAAGAAAAGTTTGTTGTCCTACAAGTTGAACAGTGGGATCCGTCCCAACTTGTTGTAGCCAATCAGTTAGAATCATTTAGAATAGAGCATTTAAATGAATTGTTGGTGGAGAATAAAAGGGTGGCAATGGAAAAAAGAGAAGGCTGATTGGGATGCTTCAAAGGCACAAGCTCAGACATATGCACATGTTAAAGCTCTTAAGGCCTTACAAGAAGACAATAAACTCCTTACTGCTGAAAATCTTCGGTTGATGATAGTTGAAAAATAGAAGAACATTATCAAAGAAAGTTTCCAACAAATGTGAGAACAATTAATAAGAGTTAACTAAGATATAAGTTGCTTAGCTAGAGAAAATAGAACCCTCTCAATGGAGGAGGTACGCGCCATTTGACAGAAAATAGCTATTGAAATAAGCACGTGACAAAATGAGGCTAAGAAGCATGAAAAATTAAAGGAGCACTTCTANGTATATGATATCGTATCTAAGCTACGATATCGCGTACCTGATATCAAGGCTTGGCAGACCATGATTCATCATACCCCCACGACTAAATAAAAACTTGTCCTTGAGTTAAACAAAATGAGGAACAAGTTCATTCGATTACAAACAGTGGATAGGTATGGGATTATTGATTAACCATGGACTATTTCATGCCGCAGTGTGGGACAAAACAAAACAAAATTTGGACACCAACACAAAATACAAAACTTATGGAACTCATGTGGTTCCTCGTGGTGGTGGCTCCTCCATGGGCACCTTTCCTTTGTCTTGTGCTCTAGGCTTCTAAAATCGATATCTTTGAAGAAGCGATTGAAGTTTTTCCTATTTTTTTCNCATCAAACATTGGAACATTAGCATGAATGGCTCATGATCCTCGAAAAAAATAGGAAAAACTTCAATCGCTTCTTCAAAGATATCGATTTTAGAAGCCTAGAGCACAAGACAAAGGAAAGGTGCCCATGGAGGAGCCACCACCACGAGGAACCACATGAGTTCCATAAGTTTTGTATTTTGTGTTGGTGTCCAAATTTTGTTTTGTTTTGTCCCACACTGCGGCATGAAATAGTCCATGGTTAATCAATAATCCCATACCTATCCACTGTTTGTAATCGAATGAACTTGTTCCTCATTTTGTTTAACTCAAGGACAAGTTTTTATTTAGTCGTGGGGGTATGATGAATCATGGTCTGCCAAGCCTTGATATCAGGTACGCGATATCGTAGCTTAGATACGATATCATATACACGATATCATGATTGTTGTGTTAGCCTATAAATATAACACTCAAGAGCACAGTGAGTCAGTCAATTAGTAAGTAGATCACTAGAGAGTTAGAAATTCTTTTCTCTTCTTATAGTTAGTTTTAGTGTTCTTTCCAAGTGCATGCTTGCAGTGTGATGCTTGTAATTATACGAGACCTTTGTTTGAGTGTGACGTACTTGGACATGCACATGATCAGCAATAAAGATCAAGATTACTCCATCATTGCAGCATTTACTTAGCTTTTAATTATTTTAATTATTAATTAATTATTGTTGTTTTCTTAGTTAATATTTCTTTTATCATTATTTACTATTCTTGTTGTTAACGCAAAATGAGTATGCTTTAATCACGAACATTTAAGTGTAACTACGTGGTAACCTAGTAGCGTATCGAGTAGTGCTTTGAGTGATGTGCACTTGGTAATCCCAGAAGTAGTACACGAAGTCCAAGATCCATACAGATGATTAAGGATGGATGCTCATCGCACTTAGGCTAGCTTAGATCCTATTTCCTATTGCCCATTAGTTTGATTAAGTTATCTCTTATTGTCCTTAGGAGTAGCCTAGTAGTAGGGATCACATCATACACCTCACTATGGACTAAACCTTACATGACAAAGCAAATACTAGTCAAAGTGGGAAGACAGCGAACTGCGATCAATGTATAACCGTCTAGGTACCACAATTAGTCCATATGCGAAGTTCGATTGGATCACACATACATGCTCATATTCGTATGGTTGAGCA
This sequence comes from Gnetum montanum, assembly GCA_015680685.1. Classification (NCBI taxonomy): domain Eukaryota; kingdom Viridiplantae; phylum Streptophyta; class Gnetopsida; order Gnetales; family Gnetaceae; genus Gnetum; species Gnetum montanum. The sequence continues at coordinate 360,782 of MNCI01022929.1, read as the reverse complement.
TAAGGGTACCTCACCACTCATCATGTAGGAACTAATTTACAGGAAAGTGAAAACCTAAAAGGGAACTTCTTACAAAGGACAAGGCTTTATCCTTTTTTTACACTAAAAGGGAGGTTTTTTAGGATTAGTTGCAAAGGTAAAAATTAGTATTAACACCCTTAAATATGTTAGCCTTTCATTTCTCTCTAGTGCTATTATTGGTATTTTGAAGCTATGATATACTACACTTTATGGCTATTCATTTGCTCATAAACAAAGATTTAGTGTCCTTGTGGATTGATAGTGGCTAGTCCTACACCCTTCTTGTTAGCATTGACTTTATGATTTTGAATCATGATGCCATTAATGCATTATGCATAATATCATTGGTATAACATACAATCCCTTATCTTTTATAGAGCTTTGAATAAGACACATAAAGGGAAGGATCAATCTAACTAACTTGAAGTTTGTGAACCTATGCTCAATCTCAAGAAAGAGAATATGATGCAAGTTTGTAGGGAAATTCCCACTCAAGATTGCATAGACACGTGCTGAGAATAATGTGATCTTAGTTAGATAAATTGTTATGATGATGTGGTACACTACAATCTTGAAATAAACCTTTTCAAGGTCATCATGGAGTTGTATTCCTTGTAATTGGAACTATATGTATGCTAGACCTACATGGTCTTAGTGTCTAGACTAGACCTCATGGAAACTTCTCCAAAATTGGGTTTCATGTTGGGAATACCCAACACCTTAGCAATGGCTTCAATTGAATAAGATATCTAGATTTCTTGATGGTGATGTCAAACTACCAACCTCCTTAGAACAGATAGGTTTTGTTAAAGGACCACTCTCTAGTGCTGGTCAATGTGAAATAGAGCAACAATACCGATAACATTGCTACGGCACGAATTCTAGCAAGTTGGCGAAGTTCTATTCGTTAAAAACATTGCCTATATATGGAAATACAAAAACTTAAAAAAATCAGAATAAGGAAAGATCCGACCTCACAAAGCCTGCTATTGTAATTTAAAAGGGCTTTTCCCAGGCCATCAATTCCATTATAACAACTAATTATATTTAGACAATATTATCGTCATGACCCTGGTTAGGATTTGCTTAAGTCATAAAATGGGGATATAGTTGTAGTTCAAGCTACTGATATACTTCCAAGAAAGACACATTTGGACGGTATAAAAAACGCGGAACCGTACCGTCGTGTAGTGTGGAGGTTTTTTCGTCCATAGATCAGCGAAGAAGCTCAGAAAACACCCAGCACATCGTCAGAACACGCATAGATCTTTCGCTGTTCTTTACCTCCGGCCAAAGCCATCATCACAGGCACAGGGACAGAACTTTCCAGATACCTAAACAACAAGCATAAACTGCGACTGGGTCTCTCTTTGTTCTCAAACTCGTGTTAATTTCGTTTATCTTTTGTTCAAGACCCATCACCAGAAGTTTCTGCGAGCACTTTCCCGTTTCGATCTTTTGTATTGCAATTTCCAAGGCGAATTTCAGAAGAACAAGTTAATCGTAGCAATGGCGGAGGAGCTGGCGAGAAAAGCAAACGAGGCATTCGTAGATGAAAACTACGCAGCCGCAGTCGACCTCTACTCGCAGGCTATTGCCTTAGAGCCCTTCAATGCAGCCTTTTATTGTTTCCGTGCTACAGCCCAACTCAAACTTGATAATTTTACAGGTTACTCCCAGATCAGTTTTTTTTTTCTTTTTGAAATTTCAAATTTTTTCTTATTAACTTTGTATCATTACAGTGCCGAGTGTTTGAGCTTTATTACAATATATTTGTCCTCAAAATGATTTAGACTTCGTAACTGAGGAACAGTAAATTTCCAGTGCAATTTCTCTGGTTTTTCTGATCCATGTCATAAGGATTTAGTTTAGAACACTTAAAAGGTGTGCCCAGCAGCGATTGAAACACAGACCAAAGTGATGCAAGCTATAGCTTGACCTAAAGCTTCGACCTTTACATATGATTAGAGTTACTAAACTTTATGGTGTAATAATGCAAGAGCCCCTTTAAGCTGCTGATAGCGATAGGGTTTTAGCCTTTTAGGTCATGTAATGTAGAAGAAAATTTGACATCCTGCCAAATCCTGACTATGTTAATTACTTATTTAAGAGAATCCAAGAAAACAGCTAAACAATGTATGATACTGTTTTTTCCTTTAGTTTTGGCTGATCAACAAGGAATTATCGTTACATCTGGACATCTAGTGTATCCACAATGATAGAGAGTTTTAGCAAGTCATAGAAAAAATTAGAGATTTATGGAATAGAAGCAAATCAACGGTTTTGAGAGTACATCCACTTTTTTCGCTTTCTACATCTCACTTCAAAACCTTGCCTGTTAAAACAGGTTCTCAGCCCAGAGCAACTATCGGCAATTACAAATTGTTAAAACCCAAAATCAGGGATGAAAATCACTCACCCAACAATGTGCCTAATTATAAAACCAGAAGACAGTTACCGAGAATGAACTTCGTTATTTGATTGTCAGATGCAGGCCCCTGTTGGCTGTTATTGATTTCACAATCTAATGGGCTTCGTTATTAAAGTTAAAACCTTTTTAATGTATTGACATGTCATTTTAAGAAAGTTGTATTTGTTTACAACAGAAGCGGTTGCTGATGCAAGTAAGGCAATTGATCTGGATTCATCTCTTGCAAAAGCATACCTGCGAAAGGGGTAAGTTTCGCGTCATCATTAAAATTATCAATTTTCAATATTTTTCTTAAAAAGGAGTATGCATCAACTTACATGCAGAATTGAATTTCAGAGGAACACTTCTAAAATAATTTTTAACGGGACTAAACATCATTTAATTTGTTTTGTTTGCCCTCTCAGAATGGCATGCTACTCACTGGAGGAGTATCATACAGCCCTGGAAACATTTAAAGCAGGAGCAGCTTTGGATCCAAACAATCCACAATTCATGTCATGGGTAACAAAATGTGAAGAAAAGCTATCTGGTACCGTTTTCGTGCCTTTGTTCAAGATATGCTAATTGATAATATTCCATAGTGTCTGATGCTATATTCATTTGTACCTATTTTACTAAGTAGCTTTATTTTCTGTAAGATCTGTTGGTATTAGAGTCTTTTACATTGCATTGATATGTACTTCTATGGAAGAGAGCTAATATGTTGCAATTCTCTTATTTTGTTTTTAAAACTTTCCAGAAGAAGGTTCAAAAGAACGTCAGGCTGTCTCAACTGATACAAGTAATACATCGGAATCTACGCTTGCAGTTGTGCAAACAGTAAAACCAAAATATAGGTACTTCCCTTATCATTTCTATATCATATCTGAAAGTTTGCATTGATATGGTGTTTAGATAGAGCTTAAGTTAAGCTGCAATAATTATCTTTCTTTTTGTTCTAGGCTACATTTGTTTCTTCTATAAAATAACTAAAAAAGCTTTTTAGAACAGCATCTTAAGGAACGGTTTCCTTAATCTGTCATGTGACTTGAATTAGTTTCAACACTTTTGCAGACATGAACATTACCAGACCCCAAAGGAAGTGGTTGTTACAGTGTTTGCAAAGAGTCTTGGAAATGACAATGTTGCTATTGAATTTGGTGAACAATTTGTATGTTTCCTACGTTCTACTACTCCACTTTATTGAACTTGTATTTTACTGTCTTCTTTATATTTTTTAATTTTGTTTTTGTTTATGATATTTAATCATTTCATCGTATTCGACATTTTTATACGGTGGTGGCTGTTTCAGTTAAGTGTTGTTATCAATGTTCCTGGAGAAGATGCTTATTATCTTCAGAAGCGTTTATTTGCTAAGGTAGGACTTAATCTTTATCTGCAAAGCATGGTGTTCGTAATCTTTTTTTTTGTTTTATTGGGTAAGACCTGTGACTTGTGAGGTAATGGTTACAAGTTTGACTCTGAATACTTGATAGTTTGTATAGCAGTGTTATATGCCAACAAAATTCATTGGAATTGAATCTACAACTTTTACATTATAAGTTTTGATATGCTTAGTGATAGACATTGTTCCATGTCCTAAAGTATATGCATCATACATTATGTTACTGTAGCGGAGCAAGAACAACATAATTGTTTACTGCAACCTATTAACAATAATGAATTTATTCATGCTGTTAACAAAATCATGATTTTATCTGTTAATCATGTTGCTTTGATCCACATGATTCCTTATTAGTGTTCAATGTTTTGGCTGAAAGTTTTAGTTCATTGTATGTTATTCATATGTTGCTCTTTTCTTGACAACAGGTAATTCCAAAGGAATGCAAATTTTCAATTTTGGCGACAAAAGTTGAAATACGCATGGTCAAGGCTGACTTAATTCACTGGACCTCTCTAGAATATGTTAAAGATCAGACAGTGTTACAAAAGCCAAATGCTTCATCGGGTACAAAATTGGATCAAATAGAAAACATTATTTATTTTGTTATTAAAAGTTATTTATGGACCTGGAACTCCTTAACCATATGCATGTGCAGAGATGTCAAGACCAAAGTATCCATCATCAAATATAAGATCAAACACGAACTGGGATAAACTTGAAGCCCAAGTGAAGAAGCAGGTAGTACATTTTGTGAAAGTTTGGTCCAAACATTATTTTTTCAACCTTTTTCTAATATTTCTTCTTCTTCATTATCATCCTAGCCTTATCCCAATTACAGGAGGTTGGCTATATGAATTCTTTTCTTCCATTCACTTATATTAAGAGCCAAATAAATATTAATACTCAAATCTTGGATATCCTTCATTATGCTTGTAAACCAAGTATGTGTAGGTCTACCTTTTGTTTTTCCGGCAACGTTAATAAAGCAACCATACAGCACATGACTAAACCATATAAAATGTCTTTCCTTAATATTTTTATCTATAGGTGCTATTACCAAACTTCCACTAACAAGAGATTTTTTGATGTGATCTTCCTGAGAAACATCTAACATCGACATAAGTTTTCACATCTTTGCAACATACACATGGTGAGCATGATGTTTTTTGATAGGTCATCATTCCACACCATATAGGATTGTAGGTCTGATGACAATTTTGTAGAATTCTTCCTTCAACCTAGTGGGAATTCTTGTATCAAAAAGCACACCACCAGCTTCTCACCATTTGACTTATCCTGCTTCAAATTTGTTTGTCACATCGTTGTTAATCTCACCGTCCACTTAAATAAGTTATTCCGAGTATTTGAATTGTTTCAACTTTATTTTTTAAAAAAATTTATGATATTTTTATGTTTTAATGAAAATTTCATGATCTATAGGAGAAAGAGGAAAAATTAGATGGGGATGCAGCATTAAATAAATTTTTCCGTGGCCTCTATGACGATGCAGATGATGATGCAAGGAGAGCTATGCATAAGTCTTTTGTAAGTTTTCCTCTTGGTCGTGAAGTTTTGTAAAGACTGTTCGGTGTGTTTTGTTGGTACGTACCGTAATCAAGAGCTAATTTTTGAGGTTTGAATTGTTCGTTTCGCAGATCGAGTCAAATGGCACAGTGCTCTCTACAAATTGGAATGAAGTGGGTTCAAAAAAAGTGGAAGGAACCCCACCTGAGGGAATGGAAGTGAAAAAATGGGAATTTTAATTTAAATTTAAAGATGAATATTATCGTTCCTATGTTTTTAATGAAATTTTGTTGATGTGTAAAAGCACATTACAATATTTATGGGCATTTTGATCGGAAGTCTTTCCAAAGCCTATTGTTGTACTCTATTAATAAATGTAAGTTGTACAAGTTCCTCTGAACTTAAACAAATTGAGTTCTGATAATAGTTTGGTAAGTCAGACTGGTGTCTTGATTCAGTTTGTGGATGAGAGCTTGTACCGTTTTCATGCTTATTCTTGTATGTAATGGATTTCAATTTGCATGAGTTTCCTTCTCGTTATTTATGCGATTTTTCAGTTCAATTTTGGCGACAGATTGTCGCTTGTTCCAAGTTATTTTAGTTTCTTCTCAAATCCATTAGATTTGTAGCAGGTCTTTTTGGTGTTTCTCATATAGCATTAACTGATAGGAATGATACATTTTATTGTTTGCGTTGCACCAGTTAATTAGTACACTATTAGTTAGATCTTCCCTAACATTGTTGCCATGCCCCATGAAACTATCATCTGAAAAATGAAGGAAACGGAAACATGTTTCATATGCACTGGTTATATATGTAGGATGGTTTGGTTGTACCATGTTGTAAAATGTAGTAGGTTTAATACCTAAGGGCATGCCCTTGGTTGGGTCTTTGTGTACCTTTTCCATTGTAATTTTGAAGTTGTTGATTGATACGAGGATGGTTGTATAATTATTAGGAGATATTTCAACATCTTTCAATTCTTTGGCATGTCTTTGTAGTAACTTATCTCCATTACCGAATAATATTTCATTGAGCTAGAAGTTGAGGTTTAACATTGGCAATTTGGGAAGTTCTTGAATTTATTAATGTATTAAATCTTGTATAAGTGCAATATGTCATGGCTTTGGATATTTGCCTAATATTTTCCTTATGATCAAGAAAGGAGTTTAAATCAAATAATTTATAATAAAGTTTCTTTATATAAGCATTAAGATTGAATGCAAAATTCGACAAATACTTCATCTCATAATGGTTTGTCAATAAATTCTTCATTTTACAATTGTTCAAATTTGACGTTGTTCTACGAGTTTCCACATTCTTAATCACTATAGCAAGTGCATTTTATCAACTATGATCTTGTTGGTAGCATATTGCTTGTGATGTATTTATCAATAAAATGCTTTTTCGAAAAGGAAAACTTGTACAATTGTGAAGATGATGTCATGTAAGATGCATAATATAAAGTTGGGAAGATGATGCCATGTAAGATACATAATGATAAAGTGTTAAACTATCTATGAATTAAGGTAGCATATTATGCAGTTCATATTATCAATCGTATTCAAAATGTAGCTTTAAAATATGCATCACCTATTTGTAAATGGTCTAATGGTCAAATAAAAAATTTGCATTGATATAACATCTTTAACCATTGGTAAAGTTAGACCTCACCAAAGCTATGCTTTGTTTGTTGCTTAGGTATTTATTAGTTCATAAAACATATTAAGTATGAAATATTAAGGAATTAATGATTATAGTTTTAAGGGATGTGGTGGTTGATGATATTTTCACAAATCAAACCATAACCATGATAGTTACGAAAGGGAAGATTATGGTTCCTTTACCTAAAATAAAAAATGAGTCATAGTTTGAAAGTTCTCTAAAAGAAGATACTAATGAAGAAGTTGGCATAGATTAGGATGATCAATTGTAATGCCTCCTAACCTACACTATGCTAAAAGGTATTACATGGAAAATGTAACAACACTAGTCTGGGAAAGCACCATTTGGCACCACCCAAAATTCCCAAGGTAGTCAAATGTTCTAGAGTAGACTCAAGGTGGACTATGCCTCAACATTCTCAAAAGCCTGCAAGCATAACATAAGTACACAACTCACATGCCACACATTGGTCCATGGATAAGAGCATCACAACAATGCCTCTATATTTATATAAGTAACTGAACCAATGCAACACACATAACATACTTGAAGAGCACTAACATACACATAAGACATCATTCACTTCAAAGAGCTAAGACACATTCCTACTTTAATGTATCTAGTCTTAAGCTCTACTATGTAGAGAAAGGTTTAGCTCGAGCAACAAAGCCAAAGCTCCTACACAAGTCTATATATCCTTGTGAAATAGTACATAAGAAATAGAGCCATGTAGTTCTTTAGTAACGGTTAAGATAGCATGGAATCCATAAGGATCTCTACACTCTTTTTGATCCTTGTTCTTGAAAAGAAATAGCCTTCGATCCACCAACAAGGCATGTTTTCCTACAAAAAAAGACCTACGAATATCTAGTAGATAACAAGAAGAATAATAAGGCATGTATAGGTAAAAATTAAAATTAATCATCTACGAAACATATATGTGAAATAGGTTTTGGATGGCAAAATAACATTTGCCAATGTCCAAAACTAGAATAATAGACTTGGGATGTAGAAAACCTAACCTACACACTACCAAAGCTACATAGCCCTACTACCCATAAAATAGTATCAAAGCTTATAGAGAATAATGAAAATCATTTTAGCATAGGCCTTTTGACTTGTGAGCTAAATGCAAATGTAGGAAAACACATAACATAATTGATGAGCGGCGAGGTACCCCTACACTCAACCATATGAATATGAGCATTTAACGTACGATTCGGTCGAATTCCAAGGACTAAGTGCCTATGCGCCTTTGTGGAACACTAACGGGTTGGTTAATCGTTGTCTTCCCAAACTTACTTGTATGTCGCAGTTGTATGGTTAAGTAAGCTTGAGGCATATGATTTTTATAGCTTTTATGTGTTTTATATCCTATGCTAGTAAGGAGGGGGAGAGAGATAATTAAGTAACTAATCTAATTTAACTACTCATTAACTAAGTTTTAATTACTCCTAACACTAGTATCTGTTCCCACTTGCCGTACACATCTTGAACTAATGCAATGCTGTTGGGATTACCAAACACTAATCGTTACTGGGTTACCAAGCGCTACACACATGCTCGAAGTGGTCATACTGAGTGTATTAACTAAGAGAGTTGTAGGGTGAGATAAATCATTAATCAACTAGGAAAGCATTAAATAATAATTAACGCTAATTGATCTATTTTGAATGCTGCAAGGTTTATCATAAAGTTCGTCTTTATTGCCGTACACAAAGTGTGCTCAGGTACACAATGCTCGAATAAAGATTCGTTCAATCTATGACTCCTACTGCGGGCATGCAGAAATAATTCTAACTCTGGAGGGAAAAAATGGCAAGAGTTCGACTAAGGGACTAAATGTCTAATGTGAAAACCAAGGGTGTCGCCTCTTATTTATAGGCAAGGAGACAAGCCCTGATATTAGGTATTTGACATCACATGGTTGGATCCGATATTGCGAACCCAATATCGCGGTCCCAATATTGCGGTTCATCATACCTCCATGACTGAATGAAAACTCGTCCTTGAGTTCCTTACAAAATATTGGGAAGGTATGGGATTATTGACTGAATGACCATTAACGGTGGAACAGGGCGACAGACTCAACGTGCTTGGTGAATAGATCAACAATACAATACATGACAACAGTAGTGTTCATGACCACTGAGGTGAACACTGTAGATAAATGACATCCAGCCTTTATTTGGCAGCTGGAAGAGAAGGAGAGAGAAAAAGAATAAGGCATGTTGCTACCGATGCCAAGATTACGCCTTCCATTGTTTATCCATAGCCATGCCATCAATCTTGCTCCTTTTGTAAATGCTCTAGTTTCTATCCATCTTGAGTGTTTCCTCCAGGCCTAGTCCATTGTTGTATGATCACCATTTGCACACACAACACGGTCACAAATGAGTGGGGGTAGATAAATCACAATGCAGTTGATACCTTGCCTTGATGTAAAGTGCATTAGCTGATTTGTGGTTATGGAAGATACTGATTCTAGAGATTTAACACAGGCTACCTAAGGTGTAGGGGTTAGGAAAAATTGAAAAATTTGTGCCAAGGCCCCCATGACTAAGAGCGAACCTCCGGTAGCGATAAGATGGAAAAAGATAAGGAATAAGAAAGATGGAGAAAAAGCAACAACGACAACGCCAATAAAATGGATGTCATGGATGGGGATGAAACAAAAAATTGTTGATTGTAGGAAATGTTTAAGGAAAAGAAGTTAACAAATGCACCAAAAGGGAATGCCAGTGGGTCCTTCCCAAAGGAGGCTCATGCCCTTGATGCCTTGATAGACCCACAAACCAAAGAGTCCATAGGCTCTAAGAATGGCATTTGGAAGCAAGAGTTAAAAACTTACCCACAAGAATTAACTAAGGAAAAACAATGCATCGACCAAGATACAAACTAATGATAAAACTAGCAATGAGGTGAAAAATGGAAAAGAAAGGTGGAGAGGAAAGAATGGAATGGAAACCGAAGAACAAGGTTGTGTAAAGTCCCTTGTGTGTGTTTTGTGGTTAATGTGACCGAGTATAACTCACTCCAAATCCAGGCTCAGCAAACCACATTCAGTGACCTCGCATCAACACATTTGACCAACCTATCCTCTTGAAGCAACAAGAATGCCTCTACAAAAAGTCACCACCATTCTGAGGAGAGCGAGATGGAGAATCAGGAAGTGAGAAAGGGCCTTAGTTAGATGGAAAAATTTTATTAAAGAAAGGAACTGTATAGTTCCAAGCCAAGGGAGACCATAGGATTTTATGGATGCATGAACAACATGGACTCATTGCCTGTTTAATCAAAAGAACCATACCTTAATATCAACATCATATTTCACAAGTAAAACCCAAACATTAGTAATCAATATGGTATTATTCATGCCACCATCATGAACACTTATTGGGTGATGAACAAAATAAAGTAATCACACAAAGAAATGGTAAAAATATGAATGATGGTGTAAAACAAAAATAAGAAAGATTAAAGAAATGTGTAAAACAAAAATGTGCAAAAAAAAAAAACTTGTAAAAAATGTGTAAAACAAAAATGTGTAAAAAAAAAAAAAAAAAAATTAAAGAAATGTGTAAAACAAAAATGTGTAAAAAAAAAAAAAAAAATTAAAGAAATGTGTAAAACAAAAATGTGCAAAAAAAAAACTTGTAAAAAATGTGTAAAACAAAAATTTAGAAAGAACTGAGGACCTTCAATGGTTAGCAGAGGTGGCCATCTCCCCCATGACTGAGTTGGAAGGAGGAGATCCGAAATAATGAGCAAGGTTGCCCACCTACAGAGGTAGCATGTGTTCTAGTTGTTCTAAACTCATGGAAAGGTTTTGTTTGTTGCATGTTGACTAACAGTCTCTTATTTGGGCTCTCAGGTTTATATATGGTCATGGCCCCTGCAGGAAAAGTTGCATAGATAATGTAAGGTCCTTCCCACAGTGTTTGAAATTTGATACGTTGTGACACATGTGTGGTGTTCCAGTAGAGAACCTTATCTCCTGGCTGATACTTAACTTTCCTAATTTTCAGGTCTGCCGTTGTTTATTAAATACCTTGTGCAATTCATTAGATGATAGGGCAGCTAGTCAGTTCTCATCTAGCAAGTTAAGAGTCATCAACCTTTGTTTTTGTGCTAGATCAAGGTCAAGGTTGAGGTCACATGCCATGGATAGTGTACAAAGCTCACTTTGGATAGGGAGTGTTGGAAGCTTTCCATACACTAACTCATAGGGAGAGTAGCCTATAGGGAGTTTCCATGTGGAGTGGTATGCCCAAAGAGCATTGTTTAGTTTAGTGCTCTAGTCTTGCCTATACTTGCTAATGGTTCTGGTCAGTATTTTAGTAATCTCCCTATTGGTGACCTCGGCTTAACCGTTTGCTTGGGGGTGATATGGTGTAGTTAATTTATGCTCAACCCCTAAGCGTTGCATTAACTTCCAAAAAGTTACACCTATGAAGTGTGTACCATTGTCTAAAATAAGTGCACATGGCACACCAAACTTGTTGATGACTTGTTATTGAAAAAATCGTGCAGTTGTAGATGATGTGCAATCTTTAACAGCAGTTGCTTTAGCCCATTTTGTTAAGTAGTCTACAACAACTATGATGTAAGCTTTTCCATTGGACATTGGTGTAATGGGTCCCATGAAATCAATTCCCCATATGTCGAAGGGTTATAATGGTTGAACCCATTGTTGCAGGCCCTCCATCATAGCAGTCATTTCCCCATCACGTTGACAGTGCTCACAAGATTAGACGAATTGATGGGCATCCTGGAACAAGGTAGGTCAATAATACCCTGCAAGCAAGATCTTGATGACTGTTTGTCTCCCAGCATAATGGCCCCCACAAGAGCCCTCATGAGCATCTTGGAGAACTCTCAGTTGATCTATATCGGTAACACACCATCGAACCAAGCCATCAGGACATACTTTGTAAAGTTGTCCATTTATCTCCATAAAGTACTTGGCTTTGTGAAGAAATTGTTGTTTCTTCTTAAGGTCTAGCTCTTGTGGTGTTTGTTGGGTAAGGAGATAGGTAAGAATGCTATTGTACCAATTTTTCTCCATGTGTGATTGGTTATTCACTACACCAGCAAAGAGGAATTCATCAGGGAAATGATCAAAAATTGGATACTCATCCTCTTTGTTGTCCCAGTGCAACCAAGATAAATGATCAACAACTACATTCTCGGTGCCTTTGTGATCGATCATCGTTAAATTGAACTCTTGTAGGATTACAAGCCATCGTATAATATAGGGGCTTACCATTAGCTTATTCATGAGGAACTAGATTGCACTATGATCTTTGCGTATGAATACTTTGTATCCTAATACATAGTGTCTAAACTTTTCTAGTGCAAACACTACAACCATTAATTCTTTCTCTGTAGTGGTGTAGTTAAGTTGTGCACCAGTGATACTTTTACTTGCACAGTGGATGTAATAAGGATGTTTCTGGAAAACTGTATAAGTACAACTCCTAAGGCATAGTTGGACACGTCAGTCATGACATGGAATGGTTTGGACCAATTAGGAGCCTGTAGAATGGGTGTTTCTACTAGCTTCTATTTCAGAGTTTGGAAAGCTAGTTCGCATTCCTTGGTCCACTCGAAGGGCACATCCTTTTTTGTTAGCTCTACCAATGGTTTGGCAATCTTTGAAAAGTTCTCTATGAATATCTTATAGTAGCCAGTGTGTCCAAGGAATGACCAAATGTCTTTGATAGTTTCTGATTGATGGGTAATTCCTTGGATGACTTTGATTTTCTCAGGGTCTACCTCTATCCCTATATGTGAGATTTTATGTCCAAGTACTACACCTTCTTGGACCATCAAATGGCTCTTTTGCCAGGTGAGCCTCAAATTAGTTTCTATACATCTTTTTAGCACTTGCTCTAACTGGTCCAAGGCTTGATCAAAGTTTGCTCTATAAGTGGAGAACTCATCCATAAAGACTTCCACACCATTTCCTGTCTACTACTAGAATATGCTTAGAACTAAGCATTGAAACGTTGCGGGGGCATTGCACAAGCCAAAAGACATTTGTTTGTATGTAAATGTTCCCCAAGGACTACTGAACGTAGTTTTGGCTTGGTCTTCTGGGGCTATTTGTATTTGATTGTATCTGCTATATCCATCCAAAAAACTATAATAGCGATGCCCTATGATTGTGTCTAAGACTTGGTCAACAAATGGCAATGGAAAGTGATCCTTGAATGTTGCCATGTTTAGTAGCCTAAAATCTATTGACACCCTCCATTTGCCTCCCTTTTTAGGAACGATTACTAAGGGGCTAACCCATTCGCTATTAGCAATGGGGTATATGAACCCAACCTTTAGAAGCTGTTTGATTTCTTCTTTTACTACTTGCTTCAACTTTGGGTTCAATCACCTCTGTGGTTGTTTTTGAGGCTTCATGGAGGAGTTAGTGTAAATCCTATGCTGGCATATCCTAGGATCTATTCCAGTTAATTCCAGATATGACTAGGCGAGGGCTTTTGACCACTTGTTTATTACCTTTAGTAGACTCTCTTTTTGTTGTGGAGAAAGTTTTTGGGTGATGATTATCGGTTTTCCATTCTTAAGGAATGTGTACTCCATATCGGTGGACAATGGTTTTAGCTCTAGGGGCTCCTATTTAAATTTCTTAGGAATTTCCAACTTCCCCCAGTTGATGTTTTTGAGGTTAGGACTTGGAAGTTGGTGATGGACTTACTCTAATGCATCTATGCTATCTGTGTAAGCGCAAGTCAAACCCTCAGTCAGTTCCATGCATATAAGTGAGCTACTTTCTTAATCAGTTGTCAACCATTGGGTGTCTTTTTTTCATGTGGCTGTTGCATACAGGCACCTTTGTATATTGATCACTTGTGCACACTGATTGCATGCAGGAAATCTTAAACTTTGCACAACCTATGATCTCTGCACACAATTACACCCTGTGTCACTGTATGTGATGCATGGAACTTTCTTCTTCTCGATCTTTCTGAAAGTATTTTTCTTAGATACTTCTAGGGAAAGATCACGGATTCCAAAGACTCAACTGCTTGGGGTTGCAAAGGTTTGGTTGGACTATTGGTTCTAAAGAAAGGTATTTTCTTCATACGATTCTCAGAACCAACAGTAGGTTGAGAATTAACAGCCCTTGTGGCATTGCATTGCTATGGCTGAGCAGGGAGTTCACCTTGCATTGCTGGAGTAGGTGGTAATGGAGCTATTGGTGGGAGAGATGTGGCCAGATTTGAAGGATGGTACACTTGTGGAATATCGCCCTTAGAAGAGGGAGTCCTATAGTACTCGCGGGCTTGGTAGTGATGTTGAGGAGTAACGTGAGCAACAGAGTCATGTGGAGAGATTGGATGTTGCACGTAATATCCATATGGGTCAGGTTACCAATAAGGATATTGTTGTCTTGGTGGTGGCATTCCCCATGATTGTGGGTGCTGCCACTGTTGATGTTGCTCAATCGGTTGCGGTGGAGTTCCACTTGGATAATACGTTAATGGTTGGTGGAACTGCCTTGGGTTACCTTGGGGATAAGGTAATCGTTAGGATGTTTATCGTTTGTTTAATCATGGATTAAGTGCATACACCCTAGACTCTTGTAGATGTGAGATCACAGGGAAACATCCCTTAGGATGGTCGTATTGACATATCTTGCATCCACTATCATCGTTTGTATCTAATTCCACAACCTCTTCAATAATAGCAACTTTGACCTTACCCTTGTTACGTGCATTTTCTGCTTCTCTCTTTTTTCTTTTGTCATGATCACTACCTTGCTCTCTAGAATCCTATACTATTTTGAGAACAGTTTGAAACCTACTATCCAGGGAGCCCCACATTTGGTGTACCTTTGCTGATACTTCTGATGTTAACTTTTGGATAGGCAAGGTTTTCCTATTCACCATCTCTTCAAGTGGTGACTCTTCATCATCCTCATAAAATTTTACTCCCTTCTTCCAGAGGGAAGGATCTCGGTTATATTCTTCTGCTCTTTCTCTCTTTTGTAACTCACCTTCTTCCTTAGCAACTTGCTCCAGCAGTCTGTGAATTTGATGGGACCTAACCTCGGATAATCTTCCTTGGACATAAGTCCCAAGGGTTCTTCTCGTTTCATGCCTTAGCCCATCTACAAGATGGCATAGCTGATCCCACTACGAATAACCATGGCCAGGACAACGATGTAATAGTGCATAATAGCGATCCAAGGTAGCATCCAAGGGTTCATGACTTCCTTGTTTCCATCCTTGGATTTGCTTTTGTAGGTTAGACACCTGTGAGTACGTTTGGTACTTATCATTGAATAATTCTAACATAGTACTCCACCTACGAATGGATTCCAATTCTAAGGACTGGTACTAGCTTTCAGCTTTTTTTACTAGTGTCTGTGGGAACAACTTAAGTTTTTGCCACTCGTTCTCGATGTTTTGCAAGGCACACACATCATGAAATGCTTGTAAGTGATTTTGAGGATCAGCATTATATCCCCCTTCAAATCGTGGGATGTTATTCATATCTAACCTCTTGATACTACTATCTCTTTGGTGCCTTGTTGGAACTCTCACAGCCTTAATTATGTCTAGCATGCTTCGAGTAGTGAGTAGGGGTTGATCATGATCATCTCGTTTGTGGTGTCTATGATGCCTTCGTTGTTTCGTACTCTTCCTTCTTCTATGTCGTGATTCCCTAGAGTGCCTTTGTCCTCTGTCTTGGCTATTTTGTTTATGACTTCCACTTTGCTTGCCCTTATCCTCATGATCATTTTCTCTATGGCTGCATCCGGACATTGAAGGAGAGGGTGAAGGAGACGATGAAGGTGAAGAAGGAGAACCTCCACCATGATGGTGTCTACTACTTTCTCTTCGGTGGTCTCTGCCTTGATCGTAATTGCGATCAAAATGCCCACCTTTGTCATGTGCCCTTGTTCCTTTTTCAAATACTTTGTGTTCATTGGTATCAGTACATGGGTTATGAATAGTAGAATGAAGGTTTTGATACACAACCCCTTGGCCAAATTCAAGGGGAGGAACATCGTTATGTGGGCGGCTACCTGAGGTAGGTTCATCACCCTCAATTTTGTTTAAAACGTGGGGGGCATCCTTGGACCATTTCCCTTCAAAGACTTATGGTGTCTAACCTGTTGCAAATCCCTTTGATGTTGTGCCTCTATGGAATGATAGTCTCTCAAATCATAGTCTTGCACCACATATTTTGCATGTAAGTATTGCATGCCTATTCATGTGAGAGCACAAAGAAGCATGCTTGGGATTGAACGGTCAGGAGGTAACACTATGTTACCTTCTAGGTTACACCAACGTAGTTGTTAGTCTTGATGGAGAATAAAGGTGAATTCAGGTACATATTCATCAGGATGAATATATACCACACAAAACTGTTGAAGGATTGGTTGATCAACGTCATGTGTATTATGCTGTTGATTGCTTCTTATGTTAGTCCTAGGCGATGAAGTGCTTTTGTGCGAAGAAGAAGACATCTTCTCTTGTTCAGTGTGCAATGTGCTATTATCTTTTCCTTATCCAACCCTAAGGGTTCATTCCAATGATGTGAATGATTTCCTTAGTTCTACTTAGCGCACAAACAACTAAGTCCTTGGCAACGGCACCAATGATGAGTGGTGAGGTTTCCTTAAACTCAACCATACGAATACGCACATTTCATGCACGATCTGGTTAAATTCCAAGGAATAAGTGCCTATGCACCTTTGTGAAACAATAACGGGTTAGTTAATCATTATCTTCCCAAACTTACTACTGTGTCACAGTTGTATGGTTAAGTAAGCTTGAGGCATATGATTGTTATAGCTTTTATGTGTTTTATATCCTGCGCTAGTAAGGAGGGGGAGAGAGATAACTAAGTAACTAATGTAATTTAACTACTCATTAACTAAGTTTTAATTACTCCTAACACCAGTATCCGTTCCCACTTACCATACACATCATGAACCAGTGCAACGCTACTGGGATTACCAAACGCTAATTGTTACTGGGTTACCAAGCGCTACACGCATGCTCGAAGCGATCGTACTGAGTGTATTAACTAAGAGAGTTGTAGGGTGAGAGAAATCATTAATCAACTAGGAAAGCATTAAATAATAATTAACACTAATTAATCTATTCTGAATGCTGCAAGGTTTATCATAAAGTTCGTCTTTATTGCTGTACACAAAGTGTGCTCAGGTACACAATGCTCGAATAAAGATCCATTCACTCTATGACTCCTACTGTGGGCACGTAGAAATAATTCTAACTCTGGAGGGAAAAATGGTAAGAGTTCAGCTAAGGGACTAACTGTCTAATGTGAAAACCAAGGGTTCCGCTTCTTATTTATAGGTGAGGAGACAGGCCCTGATATCGGGTATTCGACATCGCATTGTTGGATCCAATATCGCAGACGTGATATCGCGGTCCCGATATCGCGGTTCATCAATAACCTAGTCTGTTGTATGTCATAACAAATTCAATATGTATATCATATTAGAATATCAAAAAAAGGAAGTATACATAAATCACATGTCCATGTTTAATAAAATATCCATCATGTAACCAAATACTACAAACCTAACATCTATTTCTCTTAGACTCTCGGTCCTCTAGCTCCACTTGTAAGTAAGAGAGATGTTAGTACATGACTGATTAGGGACCTATTATCACATATCTTGTTTAACTTGTAGAAATTAAACATGGAACTTGGGTCATAAAGGACAAGTATTTTCCTTGCATAACATGTTGGTAACATGCAAACAAGCATAACAAGATTGCATAGATAACCAAAATACATACCAAAGACAATCTCCTCACCTCATCACTAACCAATCGCAATCTCTAGAGTTTAGCATCCATCACTTGATGTAACATATGAAAAATTAACATGTGTATTGGATGTAACCTTACATACATGACTTTAATCAAGTTTAGGTTTCATTTATAAAAGGATCCTGTCCATGTTGTCACAAAACCCATCTATTACCCAATATTAGTAGTCCAACCACATTGTTGTAAAACTATTGAACTCCTTAAGTTGCAAACCTATTCAAAACCATATCACCCTATTACCAAGTCTCCCTTTTCCTCAAGTTGGATCTTGGACAAGGGCCTTTACCCTTATATATAGCCAAGGTGAACTTGACATTAAACTCTAGGGTGCCTAGTTATCAATTGGTCTCTCCCTTAGTGTTAGCTCCATCAATTGGTCTCTCCCTTAGGTACCCCTATGCTCAACCATACGAATCATAAGCATTCACGCATGATCTGGTCAAATTCCATGGACTCTATGTTTTTTAGTCTATTGGTCGTGTAATAAGTGAACCTTGCCCTAATGATTATTTGTTGTCTTCCCAATTACACTTGTGATGCACATGGTATGGTTAAGTGTAATCAAGGCATATGATTTTTATTGTTTTTTGTTTTATGTCCTTTGGCACTTAAATAGAGAGATGAAGTATTTTAATAACTAATTTAATTTAACTAACTAACTAATCTCTAACTAGTTCTAACATAAGCATCTAGTCCCACTTTCTGTACACATCCTGAACCCACGTATCCATTGCTGGGTTACCAAGTGCTACATTATTGGGTGCACCAAGCAATAACGTTGCTAGTATTACCAAGTGAATACATGTTTATGCTTGAAGTGGTTATACTTATGTATTTACTCTATGTAGCTTAATCAATTAATGAATCACTCAAAGTCTAATCTAGCTTAATTAATTACATATTGAATAGACATGATGAATGCATAAATGAATCATTAATCTATTATAAGTGCTTCATGGTTTGATCAAGAAGCTCATCTTTATTGTTGTACACACTCGGATGTCTAGGTACAATAGTGCTCAAATAAAGATCCGTACACTTTTTGACTCCTACTACGAGCACTCAAAGAAATATTCTAACTTTCAAATAAAGAAACTGTAAGAGCTCTGATACTATGACAAGACTTAATTACCATAAATGTGGTTGGTGAGCATGTATTTATAGGCAAGAACAGACCTTGCATTAATGAGGCCTCGTCGACATGGCCAGTTTGCGATTTATCATAACCACACGACTGAATGAAAACTTGTCCTCAAGTTTCTTTACAAAATTGGGAAGGTATGGGATTATTGACTAACTATAAACTCAACAAATTAATTTGACAAAATTGAGTATCCAAGTGTACAAATAAACACATTACAAAACTTTTGGCGTTCATGACACAAAATTGAACACCATGACATGACTCTACAAAATCAAACAGCACGTCCTCTGATGGTGTGAAGTCAATTGAGAAGATTAGATAGTCCTAGGTGATGGAGGTTCCTAAGGCTCTGAAGGACCCTTATCAACTTTAGGCATGTGCGGTAGCCAAGGTAGCAATGGCTATCTTGTTGTTGTTGTGACTTTTGATAGGAGGTGAAAAGCATCTAGCAATGCTTTCATTTTCTCCTCCTTACTCAGGGAATCATGCACAATCTATGTAGCTTTGCCAATGTGGGTTGGAATATGCACATCCCAAGGATAGGGAATTACTGGGAATAACTCCTTAGCATTGATGAACCAGGTAGCAAATTGTTTGCACTTGATGTCGAATGCTCTAACTGCATCTTTCAGATCTTAGTAATTATTCATTCTCTTGGTCAAGTTCTCAACAATTGATCATTGATTAGTGAATCATGCCCTAAGAACTTTGAGTTTAGCATTTGCAATCTCAAGCTTTTGCTTGGTCTCCTTGTGGTGCTTGAACTTGGCCTCGTATAGCAAGTACAAGCTGGCCACCTGCTTTTCAAGTTTTGACAGTGGCCATCTAGTAGTCAGCATCATCAGGTTTGCATATTGAAGATTGGCCAGTTCCGTATACTCTATCATTTCTTTGATTGGAAACTCCTTTAGGTGGATATTCGCTTTGTTGTAGGCATCTATTCCATCAATGAAGGGTGTCCACACCACTCTTCCTCGTTGAAGTTGCTGGAGGCCTTAGCCATTTCGATATGTTTCTCATTCACTTCCTTTTGCAAGCCGACATAGTCTCTATAGTGATTTTTGACTCTTTCAAATTTTGGGAGCCTCATTTTTCTAGGCGGCAATCTCAATGGTAGATTTCTAGTATAAGGCTCAAACTTCCTCCATAGACAAATTATGGTTCTCGTAGCCAATTTCCTCAATTCTATGTTTACCTTGGTAAGCTACTCCTATTGTTGATGAATGAATTCCTTCATCTGTTATTTTTTTACATCCACATTGCAAAGGTAATGATTTTCTGTGGTTAGTGTTTCATTTTCTTAGCACATTTGAACCAAGTCCCTTTGAACTAAGTAGGTTTTTACTTCTGCTACAGACTGGTTGAAGATGGTCATCACCATTTCCTCCTCAGCTTCTTTTAATCATTCTTGAAGTTATTGAAAAGCTTCATCTCTGGTTATTACTGGGCTAAGGAGTGTGTGGGATCAGCAAAACGGGCATGCAGTTTAGCAACTTCTATGACCAAGCATTGGTTTTGTGCTTAAGCCATTTCAAGTTTCCCTTTCAAGATGATGCATTTGCTATTTACTTTGAGCAACTTTGACTAGGTTGCAGTAATGTTGTCCAAAAAATCAAAGATATCCAAAATTGGTTACCTGGTCCCCACTAGTCAATCCAGTAATTCTTTGTGCTGGGCTACACTCAATTTTCCGCTGATCATTCCTACAAACGTCTACACATCTTGAAGTATATATATGTCTGGTATAGATGCTGTAGGTGTGTTAAGTTCATCTATGATTTAGTCAACAACGACTTCTGCAATAATCTCCTACCCTTGGTGTTGCATCACTAATATAGTTGACCCCTCGCCCTCTTCTAAGTGCACTGAAAAGGAGGTGGAATTCCTAGAGATTTATGGAAATAAATGGTGTTGAGATAAAGACACTATCACCTCTTAGGCACTGGGATTTGATCTTGTGGGTAGTTGTGTTCATTGGGTAGAGAATATCAATCCACCTCTTTCCATCTGACTAATTGTTTAAGCCACCTCTTTAAGGTGACTCATGACAGGTCAATGTACAGATGAGTCTCTACTACTCATTCCTGCTCATTGCTCCTACTCACACAAGAGCTGTTCTTGGATTTCATGCAAGCAGTTAATGGTTGCTCAGGCCTTTGATGTTATTTCTTAAGTAGGTGGTGAAGGTGGCAGCTACTTCTCCTCTTCTTTAGACATGATAGGTATCTTTTCCTTCATCATTTTAAACCACAAGGCTACAAGAGTGTGCTTGATTATGTCATTGGCATAGCAGATGATCCCTATCCTTTTGCAAAGTTTTTGGATAAGGCATGGAAAAGGTAGGATTTTCCTTCCACATTCATTTTCTTTGAAACACTTCTCGATTTCTAAATACATCAATTATGGAAGGTTTTCTGGAAATTTCCTACATACAGTGGCACATGCTTAAGCAAAGAAGGTAGTCACCTTACTTGGCCTCACCATCAAATTGAGGTGATAGGCCGCTATCTTGAAGTATACATGTTCCACTAGTGTGAGTACATCGAACTCCTTATAGTCAACCTCATAACACCGTTGGGTCCACCCTTTTTTGGCCTTAAAATTAGCTTGCGTAGACAACTTTGCTAGTTGTGTTCTAGAATTAGGCAACCCAAGAGCATGTGCAATAGCTTCAATTGAGTAGGACACCTAAATGTCCTTGATTTTCACAATAGAACATGCCCTTCTATTATTCCAAAAGAGGTATGTCTCTTCCATGTACAACTCCCCACTGGAAGTGATAATTGGCGACATGGAAGAGGTTTGCAATTGTGCCTTCAACTCTGTTAGGGCATGCTCTAAAAATGGCCCAAAGTTCAGTTCTTAAAGAATTTAATGTTGGATATCATGGGGCCTAATGGTGTTCAGGTAGGCTTATGTTAGTGTGACTTCAAGCCTCAATATGGGTCTTGGTGCCTCCCCATGCTGTGATTGTTCTATTGTGACTTCTTCTTCAGGAATCTGTTGAACAGATTCCACTTTGGACTCCTCTTGAAGAGGTCTTGTTGCGTGGGTTTCCTCTATTGATTCCTAGGCATGTTCTTCTCGGTCCCTTCCAGTTCTGGGTTGTTTCTTCTTTGGTTGAGATGGTCCTCCCTCCTACGATCGTTTCGGTCTTGGTGCCATCTATAATCACAACATGACTACGGTTTAGCAATCAATGTGTAACATGAAAAAATTTATGATACCTTATCTCCTTAGGAAAGTTACACTTAGCTAAGTTGTGATTATGGTTTATTTGATTTATTTTAATCATCATTTTATTATGTTTTAATGTTAATAAGTCATACCAAAGGATGTCGAAAGGGTTAACTCTCAAGAATTGATGATTTCATATCATTGTATTCATTAACCCTCTAGGGGAGTTATAAGAATTTTCAAAAAAATTTCCTTGGAAACCTTAAGGTTTGTGGCTCCCACAACAAAGAGCTTACCTTCGGTAGCTACAGGATCAAAGAATGGAGTGGTTTGGGAAAACAATTGGAAAGTTATGGGCTTTGAAAAATGGCAAAAGCTTCCCTCTTGTTATAAAGAAAATGGTAAAAATACCAAAGTTCTTGGTGATATTTATAGGATTTTTGGCATGCATTGATGGGACCTAGTCGATGAGGCCCCATCGACTAGGCCTAGTCAATGCAGCTATTGACCACTGTTGATTTGCGTTGACTTTTTTAAGACTTTGAAAATACAAGTTTTTAAGTGAAAATGGAGTCAAATGGAAGCCTAAAAAAGTCACTAACATGATGAAAATAGTAGAAGAGCGAGTTGGAGCTCAACAAATTTAGAAAATTGAGAAAATGGTTTGGAGAATGAATTTTATGAGAGTTTAAGGAGCATAGAGCAAGATAGATAATGGGGTATGTGAAAGATAGGATTGTAGAAATGTCTAAGATAAGGGACTTAACTATTCAAATTAAGAGATATGTAAGTGGGTCCTTCACATAGTAGGCACATGCCCTTTTTACCCTTGCATAACCTCAACTAAGGAGTTTGTGGGCCCCATAGTCGATTAATGGTCATGAAAAGCTAAGTACCAACCAGAAAGAATCTATCCAAGAATTCCAACATATTAAACTAAGGCATTGAGCATAACATAGAAACCGACAATGAGGTGAGTTATGGTAGCATAGATGGATGACTAAGAAGGTGAGATGGAATCTTGAATTGAGGTCATAATAAGTTGCTTATGGAGTCTGTGTTTAAGATGACCTGAGAAGATTCATCCTTACCTCTTTTAGTGACTTTGCATCATCACTCCAAGACCGATCCACCCCCTTAAGACACAAGAGTGCTCTCATAGAACAACCACCATTCAATAAGAGGAAAAGAAAGCAAGAAGTGAGAGAGGGCCTCAGTTAGAGAGAACCTTCAGGCATTGGTAACA
Organism: Gnetum montanum; assembly: GCA_015680685.1. Classification (NCBI taxonomy): domain Eukaryota; kingdom Viridiplantae; phylum Streptophyta; class Gnetopsida; order Gnetales; family Gnetaceae; genus Gnetum; species Gnetum montanum. The sequence goes on along the minus strand of MNCI01022929.1, from coordinate 337,355 downwards.
TATCTTTCTAGTCCCATAACTAGTGCTTGTAGCCCATTTATTTTTCTAAGGGCTATGCTTTGAATTCACATCATGTTTTTTTGTCTTTCTTTTTGGATGGAAACCACACCATGCAAAGACTTTATTCGACTTCCTACTATTGGATGACATGGAATGGTAGGAAGTCTATGAAAACACTCAAGCACCCAAGTAAGTAGAAGAGTACAAAGAGTATTGAGTCTCCTTGAAGTCACACCCTATACAAACCTTTGAATCCTTCCTAATTCTAGAAACTACCAAAGGTCACAAATTTATTAAAAGTTTCTTTAATGAAAGGGACCTCAAACTTCCTAAATAAGGAAAACCATAGAGTTTGTGGATGGGTGGATGATGTGTCATCAGACATTATAATTCAAAAATAGAAATCAGACATTGATAATCACAACATTAAGCATGAACCATTATTAGTAAACAACAACATTGGCAATGTGTCCTACGGTAATAAAGCACTTTTATTAGCAAAAATAATGAAAATTCACACATACAAAATAAAGTAAAATATGGAATATATAAGAAAGTATAAGATATTCAAGACAGATAAAACATACTAACAATGTTGTAAAACAAAAAATTAACAAAATCAATAAAATGAAAAATAAAAAAAGGTAAAAATCAACAGTGTAAAACAAGAATGTGCAAAACAAAAAGTGAAAAACTAAGGAGCCATGTATGTGGTTGGAACAAATGGCCATCTCCCCCATGACTGAGTTGAAAGGAGGAGACAAAAAATATAGAACGTGGTTCTCCATCTGATAGGTAGTAATTGCACTATCTTGTCTTGGTTCTAGGAAAGATTTCACTTGTTGGATGTTGATCAACTACTTTTTGTGTGGGCTCTTAGATTTGTAGATTAACATGGCCCAATAGGAAAAGGTTTCATCAATTGTATGAGGGCCCTCCCACAATGTTTGGAACTTTGTTTTTTGGGGTACATGTGTGGAATTCTAATAGAGAACCTTATCTCCCAGTTGAAGTTTTACTTTCTGTATTCTAAGGTCATGATGTTGCTTACTGAATGTCTTGTGCAATTCATTCAAAGATAGGGCTACTAGTCGATTTTCATCTAGCACATTCAGGTTGATCAATCTTTTTCTTTGTACTAGGCTTAGGTCAAGGTTGAGATCACAAGTTGTTGAGAGTCTATGGAGCTTAGATTAAATCAGGAGCATTGGAAGTTTCCCATACACTAACTCATAGGAAGAGTAGCTAATAATGGGTTTCCATGTTGAGCGGTAGGCCTAGAGGGCATCGTTGAGTTTTGTGCTCCTGTCTCTCCTATATTTGTTGATGGTTCTTATTAGAATCTTTGTAATCTCCATGTTAGTTACCTCTTCTTGACCATTGGCTTGGGGATGATAGGGTTTTGTTAATTTATGTTTGACCTCCAAGCATTGCATGAGTTTTTGAAAAATGGCACTTGTAAAATGAGTTCCATTGTTAAAAATTAGTGCACATGGCACCCCCAAACTTATTTACAACATTTTGTTGTACAAATCTAGCAGTAGTGGATGATGTACAGTTGGTGACGACTATTTCTTCTACCCATTTGGTGCAGTAGTCGACTGCTATGATGATATATGCCTTTTCATTGGACATGGGTGTGATGGGACCCATCAAGTCTATGCCCCATATGTCAAAGGGCTCTAGTGATTGAATCCACAGTTAAGGATCCTCCATTCATGTGATCATCCCATCATCTCTCTGACAATGTTCACACGATCAGACATATTGGTGGGTGTCCCTGAAGATTGTAGGCCAATAATATCCCACCATTAGGAATTTTTATGGCCATGCATCTCCCTACATAATGGCCTTCACAAGGGCCTTTGTGAGCATCTTGGAGAATGTGCAATTGATCCACATTAGGGACATACCAATGAACTAGGCCATTGGTGTGCACCTTGTAAAGGTGTCCATTGATTTCCATGAAGTATTTTTCCTGATGAAAAAACTATTGTTTCTTCCTAAAGTCTAGATCTTATGGCATCTTTTGAGTGAGAAGGTAAGTGAGGATGCCATCATGGCATTTTGATTCAGTAGGTACTTGGTCATTTATTACTCATGTGAAGAGGATTTTATTTAGACATTGATTAGAGAGTAGACTTTCCTCCTCTTTATTATCCCATCTTAACTGAGAAAGATGGTCAATGACCACATTCTCAGTGCCTTTCTGATCTACCATTGTGAGATTGAATTCCTGCAAAATCACAAGCCACCATATGATATGAGGGCTCACCATTGGCTTACTCATTAGGAAGCAGATGACACTATGAGTTGTGTGCACAAACACCTTATAGCCAAGGACATAGTGCTTGAAATTTTCAAGAGCATACACTACTGTCATTAGTTCTTTCTCAGTGATGGTGTAATTCAACTATGCACCCACAATGCTTCAACTTGAGTAGTGGATGTAATATGGACATTTCTTATTGTCCAACTGCTTAAGCATAGCTCCCAAGGCATGATTAGATGCATTTTTCATTATGTGAAATGGTCTAGACTAGTCTAATACCCATAGAATTAGAGTTTCTACAAGTTTTTCCTTTAGCTATTGGAATGCATGTTCACATCCCTTGGACCAGATGAATGGAGCATCTTTCTTCATAAGCTCGACCAATCACTTTGCAATCTTAAAGAAATTCTCTATGAACCACTAGTAGTAGCTAGTGTGTCCAAGGAATGATCAAACATCTTTGACTATCTTTGGTTGACGTGTGATTCCTTGGATGACCCTTATCTTTTTAGGGTCTACCTCAATCCCTTCTTGTGAAATTCGATGTCACAATGTTATGCCTTTCTAGACCATTAAATGGCTTTTCTGCCAATCGAGCCTAAGGTTTGTTTCAACACATCTTTTTAATACATGCTCAAGGTGATCCAGGGCTTGCTCAAATGTAGCCCCATAGGTAGAGAAGTCATCCATAAAGACTTCTACCCCACTACCAATTTGCTATTGAAAAATAATAAGGAACAGACATTGAAATGTTGCAGGGGCATTACATAGACCAAATAACATCTTACAATATGCAAAAGTCCCCCAAGGACTTGCGAATGTTGTCTTGGCCTGATCTTCAAGCATAATCTGGATTTGGTTATAGGCACTATAACAATCTAAGAGGCTTTAATAATAATGCAAACACTTGGTCCAAAAATGGCAATGGAAAATGATATTTAAATGTTGCCATATTCAATAACCTAAAGTCGATGTAGACCCACCACTTACCACCTTTCTTTAGCACAATTACAAGTGGGCTAACCCACTCACTATCCATGATGGGATAGATGAACCCTGCCTTGAGGAGTTGTTCTATTTCCTCCTTGAAGATTTGCTTCAATTTGGGATTTAGCCATCTTTACGGCTACCTTCTTAGCTTCATGGATAGGTCAGTATAAATACAATGTTGGCATATTCGTGGATTAATTCCAGTTAGTTCAAGATATGACCAAGCAAAGGCTGTTGGCCATTTTTTGACCACCTTCAACAGCTTGTCTTTGCAACATTTGCATTAATGATAACTAGATTTCCATTGTTTAAAAATGCATACTCCATGCTGGTTGGTAGAGTTTTTAACTCTAGGGACTCTTGCTTAAAACTATCAGGGATTTCCAACTATTCCCAATACATATCATCATCTTCATCATCAGAGAGTTGGTGATGAACTTGCTGAAGCTCATTCATGCCTTCGACATAAGTACATGTTACGCTCTCAATTGGTTTCATGCATAATGTGTTAGTGTTAGAGTCAAGTGTTAGCCACTAGGTGTCCTCGTATTTTATGGCTACTACATACATTCACTTTTGGATATTTGTTTCATGTGCACACTGATTGCTTTTTGTAATGAATGTACTTTTAATGGACCAAATTTATTGCATGAAATTGCACCCATTATCGTTGTATGTGATGCATGGAACACACTTCTTCTCTAGTTTTCCAAATTCATTTTCCTTGGAAATTTCCAAGGAAAGGTCCATTATGTCCATTTGTGCATCAACCATGCTTAACTAAGCCCTTCCCATAATGATGGGGAAGTCACCATTGTTATTTTCTACCTTGATCACCAAAAAATTGGTAGGATAGGACATCTCACAAACTATGGTCACAATGTCCTCAACTAATCCTAAAGGGACCATCATTGATTGGCCTGCTAATTCCAAACAGATGTTGTTCTTCTTAAGAGGCGGTAGGTTATAGGCCTTGTACATGTCATGGGAGACGTGATTGACACTAGAACTAGAATCAAGAAGAGCCTTACATGGCTCATGTCCAATGATTTGTAAGTAAATAAGACAACTTCCTAGGTCAGATCTTTTTATGGGAAGGTTGTCAACCTTAATCTAATTGGAAACTGCATGATTTAGCATTATAGTATAAATCTGAGGTGGCATTTGGTTTGAAGGGCTCTCAAATGTGTTTGATGCATAGGATGAGGGTGTTGAAGATACAAGGTGACCAACTGCATTAGGTTGTGAGGGTTTAGGAGGACTATTGGATTAGAAAAATAGTTGTTTCTTGGATTGATTATTTGAACCACTTGGTTGGAAAGCCATTTGTAAATTTATAGCCCTCATAGCATTTCTTTGCTATGGCTGTGGGGGAATTTCACACTAGATGGATGGAGTAGGAGGCAACTAGGTAGAGGATGGAGGGATGTGTGTAGACAGAAGTGAAGGATGGTATGGGTATGGATGTTTCTTTCAACTAGATGGTGAATGAGTTTGATGGTACTCTAGAGGGTAATAGTGATGCTAGAATGAGGCATGGCTTGTAGAGATTTGTGGAGAAACAGGCTACAAAAGATAGTAACCATATGAATCTGGTTGCTCGTAAGGGTACTGCTGTCTTAGTGGTGGCATTCCCCACAACTGTGGTTGGTGCTACTATTGATATTGCTCATAAGGTTGTGGTGGAGATCCACTTGGATAGTAAACTTGTTGTTGCTTGTGAAACTACCTTGGATTTCCTTGAGGATAAGGCAATCATTTGGGTGCTTGCCTCTGTCCTAGTCACAAATTTTGCATGTACACCCCAGACTCTTGTAAATGTGACACCATAGGGAAACATCCCTTTGGATGTTCATATTAACAAATGTCACATCCAACATCATCATTAGAGTTTGTCTCCACAACTTCTTCAACTATAGCACCTTTTCCCTTACCTCTCTAGTAGGCACGTTCAGCTTCTTTTTGCCTCTTATGGTTGTGATCACTATTATGCTCTTTGGATTCTTCAGCAATCTTCATAGCAAGTTGGAACTTTTCATCCAAAGAGTCCCATAATTTATCAACCTTTGTGAAAATGTTAGAAATAGATTTTTGAATGGGCAAGGTTTTCCTATTCAATACTTTGTCGAGTGGTGACTCCTCCTTGTCACAGAATCAAACCTCCCTTTTCTTAATGGAAGGATTCCTATTGTATTCTTCTAAACTTTTCTTTTTTTGCAACTCACCTTCTTCTTTTGCTACCTACTCTAGTAGCCTTTGTATTTGATGATCTCTTAGTTCGAATAGTCTCCCTTGGGCATAAACCCCAAGAGTTCTTTTGATTTTTACTCTAAGCCCATCTATGATGTGGCAGAGTTGTTCTCTCTAAGAATAACCATGGCCATGGCGTCGATGTAAGAGAGAATAATATCTGCCCATGGTGGCATCCAAGGGTTCATGTGTTCCTTATTTATAGCCTTGAATTTGCCTTCTCAGATTGGACACTTTGGAATACGTTTGGTGTTTTTCATTAAATAGTTCCAGCATGGTACTCCATTAGCGAATGGATTTCAACTCTAAGGACCAGTACCAGCTTTCTACTTCTTTAATGAGTGTCCTAGGGAAGAGCTTAAGTTTCTACCAATCATTTTCAATGTTCTACAAGGTATAGGAATCATAGAAAGCTTGTAGATGTGTCTATAGATCAGAGTTATATCCCCCCTCAAATCTTGGGATATTGTTCATGTCTAAGTGCTCGATTTGACTGTCTTTCACATGCCTAATTGGGATCTTAACTACCTCTACAATATTAAGCATGCTTAGAGTTGCCAACAAAGGCTCATCATCATGATTTTGTTGTCGCTCATGATGTCCTTTGTTACCCCTTCACTCTTGGTGGGCTCTACAATCATTATTGTCTTGTTGATCACCTTCATCACAATTATTTCTCCAGTGGCTTCTATCAAAACCAGAAGATGAAGAGGAATATTTGGAATCAGATGATGAGGATGAAGAGGAAGGTGGACCACCACCACCACCGTAGTGTCTACCACCACCTCCTCGCTTGTCACGACCACGATCCTTAGATTCCTTGCCATCACAATGTTTGCCCAAGTCCTTGCCTTGATTATCACTATTTTCTAAACCTAGTTTGTTAATAGTGAACTGGAGGTTCAAAGTCACACCCTCATCAAGAATAACTAGGGGTGAAGAATCTTCATGTTGGGAATCCCCACAAGGAGGATCCTCATTGTTGGTTTGGTTTAGTAGGAACAAGGGATTAGTGAAGTATTTTTCCTTCGCAAACTCATGGTGCTTCTCCTAGTGTTGATCCCTCCTACATTATGTTTCAGTGGAATACTAGTTCTAAGTTTCATAACCATGCACAATGTATTCCTCTTGAAGATCTAGGATGCCCAACCTCTTAAGAGTTTGAAACAACATCCTGGGCATAGATTGATCAAGGGGCATTATGATGTTGCCCTCCATGTCATGCCATCACAGTTGCTCATCTTGATGTAGGATGAAGGTGAAGTCAAGTGCATACTCATCAGGATGAGTATATACCACTTTGTACTCTTGTGGGACCAACGATTTAACATCTTCACACTTGTGAGAAGAAGAAGACATTTTGCAAGAAACAAAATAATTAGTGTGCTTTTGTAATTATATAATTGAGAATGATGTCAACCTTGGGGTTTGTCCAATGATATTAATGATATTTAGTAATCCTAGATAGCGCATGTTTCAAAAACCCGAGTCCTCAGAAACAACACCAATGATGAGAGGTGAAGGTACCCGTACACTCAACCATATGAATCACAAGCATTCATGCATGATCTAGTCGAATTCTATGGACTCTATGCTTTTCAGTACACTAGTCATCTACAAAGTGAACCTTATCATAATGGTCATTTGTTGTCTTCCCAATTACACTTGTGATTCACATGGTATGGTTAAGTGTAATTGAGGCATATGATTTTTATTGTTTTTTGTTTTATGTTCTTTGGCACTTAAATAGAGAGATGAAATATTTTAATAACTAATTTAATTTAACTAACTAACTAATCTCTAACTAGTCTTAACATAAGCATTTGGTCCCATTTCCATACACATCCTAAACGCATGTGTCCACTACTAAGTTACCAAGCACTACGCTACTAGGCACACCAAGCAATAACATTGCTGAGATTACCAAGCGAATACATATTTATGCTTGAAGTGGTTGTACTTATGTATTTACTGTATGTAGCTTAATCAATTAATGAATCACCTAAAGTCTAATCTAGCTTAATTAATTGCATATTCAATGGACATTATGAATGCATAAATGAATCATTAATCTATTCTAAGTGTTGCAAGGTTTGATTAAGAAGCTCGTCCTCATTATCGTACACATGGGGGTGTCCAGGTACAACAATGCTCAAATAAAGATCTATACACTTTTTGACTCCTGTTGCGAGCACTTAGAGAAATATTCTAACTTTCAAATGAAGAAACTGTAAGAGCTCTGCTACTATGACAAGACTTAATTGCAATAAATGTGATTGATGAATATGTATTTATAGGCAAGAACAAATGCTACATTGACAGGGCGTAGTCGATGGGGCCACATCGACGGGGCGTAGTCAACAAGGCATCATCAACGGGGCCACTCCGCAACTCATCAATACCATATTCAATGTTATTAACCAATGATATTATAGAATTACAATAATCAAAACCTTACATAGTATACATCAATGTAATTGTAAATAAACCACAATACTCATGATGGGTGAGTACGCTTGATAATTCTCACAAAACACACAACCGTATCCAACGTACTCTTTCTCATTCTTTACCTTTTAAGGACTAGCTATTAGCACATACATCATCTCTTATTTCTAGTTGTGATATCTTGTTTCCATATGACATGAGAAACATCAAATATATGCATCGTTTAGATGAATTGCAGTATAATTGGTAAACTAAGACTCTTGATGAATATCATCCATAACCATCATTTAATTTTGAATTTGAAGATTCAACTTGTTTACTAATGGTTCGAAGTAGATAGAATATGGACTAGCTAATAGATATGATGAATTGACTACAAATTCTCCTTAAATCTATATTCTTATTTAAATAGTTCTTCACAAGCTCCAACTTCTTGACCAAACTTTCTAAAATATTGATTATACTTCTTTTCCCTTTGCTTAAAGCTCTAGAATTTGGAAAATCATATCTTCTAATTTCTATTCAAATATTTGCACCAAGTCAAATATAGATTCATTATAAAAGATAGCACAACCATCCATGTTGTGATTCCTCATCTCTTAGATTTCTCAAATCAAGTCAAAATTAATAAAGAAATGTCCATAGCAATATTTCTTGTGAGCAACTAACATTAGTGTTTAACTTTGTAATTTTAATAGAATCCATGGGTATTGGTGGTCATTCTCAATCATGGATATCATACACCTTGTTCAAACAAGGTTGTAACTTTCTATGGTGGTTGAATGTCTTTAGAATAGTTTTGTTTCTTGTTAGTTTCAATGTGATCCTTTATTCTTTTGTTAGGTCAATAACTAATCTTTCAACTACTTGATTCCTTGGTGATGAAAGTGGTTACTCTAGCAGTTTATTCTAATTCTAATTATTAGAGTGGCAGTTTCTCTAAAATTAAAGTGGCAGTTTTTCTAATTATTAGAGTAGTTGCTCCCAAGCTTATAAATACAATGCCTAGGCTCACAATTTGAGGAATTCTGGGAAGGAAGTCTTTCAAGGGACGTCTTAGAGAAGTCTTTTAGAAGTCAAGTTATAGTATTTTCCAAGTGCCCATAGCAAGAGGTCTAAGTGTGGACGGATCTTAATTTGAGCATTGTGTACCTGAGCACACCTTGTGTACGGCAATAAAGACGAGCTCTTGGATTCATCCTTGCAGCACTTGATATTTGTTTTCTTACTCATTTCTTTTATTTTATTTTCTTCTGCATTTATTTTATTTTATGTTATTTTCCATTTCTGTTATTAGCACACACAATACGATCACTTCGAGCATGTGTGTAACACTTGGTAACCCAGTAACAATGAGTGTTTGGTAATCCTAGTAGTGTTGTGCTGGTTCATGTGTATGGCAAGTGAGAACGGATACTGGTGTTAGGATTAGTTTAAAGCCTAGTTAAATTAGTCACTTAGTTATCTCTCTCTCTCCTCCCTTATTAGCAATAGGACATAAAAACATAAAAGCTATAAAAATCATATGCCTCAAACTTACTTAATCATACAATCATGACATACAAGTAAGTTTGGGTAGACAACGATCAACCAACCCATCCTTGTTCCACAAAGGTGCATAAGCACTTAGTCCTTGGAATTCGACCAGATCGTGCGTGAATCGCTCATATTTGTATGGTTGAGCGTAGGGGTACCTTGCCGCTCATCACCTGGATAACTATCCAACTTCATTCCTTAGACATGTCTACCTTCATTAGGATACTGACTCCAACAAAGTTGAAAACTTATAGTCTAAAGGGTGCTAATTTAGGTTCTATTATATGGCTCATGGAACCTATCCTACAAAATTTTATATAGGAAAGTATATATCCACATGCCCAATCCTATGGTCTAAGATTAAGCATATAAAGATTATTTATAAATTGTCCACCTAAATGAAATAGGGTCATCTAATTTCAAGTTTTTATATGGTTAGGACTATCAAAAACCAAAACTAGAAAATCCTTGACCTACACCTTGTTGTTAGGTTTTTGTATGGTTATTCTAATCTCATCATGGCATTTGGAAGATTAAAGTGTTCAAATATGACTATTTGCTTAGTGAAAAACATAAAGTTATGATTATTTGGAGTTATAAACATCTAAAAGAAAGTATGATAATCAATTTTTTTGGTATTTCATACTACTATTCTGACCTTACCATCATAGGTAGAAGGCTAAAATAACATCTATTTATTTGCTAAAAAATGATTTGTAAATTGAAAGTTATGGTAGTTTAAATTCCTATGCTATCAAAGTACATTTGAAAAGTAGATGTAATTATCTAATTTTAAACTAATCAAAGAATTATTCTAACTCTTCCATTATATTTGAAAAGCTAATATCTCTTAGAAATGATTATTTGTTTGTTAAAAAAAAAAGATTTCTAATTTTAAAATTATGGCGATTAAGTCATTAAGTCATTACTCCTCGACCCTTTTCCGAGGTCATTTTCATTATTGTGATTTTAAAAAATTAATTTTCTCATTCTCCCTTCTCCGGGGAGTTGAATAAGGAGGTCCCAACTCCAATTACCTATTTCTGCTGTGTTTAAAGTAGTTTTTTTATGCCACCACTGGCCGGGTAGATTCCGTGTTAAAAGTACTTTGATCCCACCCGGGCAGATTGTGTCAAAGGAGATCGGACCCAAAATAAACAGTCCTTATCTAAATATTTAGGTCATGGCTGACATTCGGCTTGTCTATGGTCTGAAAAACCATACTGAAGTTTAATCCAATATCGTACTACAATAACAATAATGCAGGCCACATAACAATGGCGTAGTGGCCTAGTTGCAACAGATGTGCAGGGAACGACTCGGAGCAAAAAATTTGCATGCCACCCACTCACTCTATGAATGAATGAATCAGCCTAAATCCGTCATGGATCCACGCATTTGCTTACCATATATACTTTGCAACGGAATGCTCAGGTCTCATAAGTCATATATATCAGAAATACAGAAACCATTTTTCATTTTTTGCAGGAGCAGAGGCAGAAGGATGAAGATGTTAACAGCAGCAATTGTGGTAATGGCGATGGTGATGGCGGTGGCAGATGAAGCAACAGCAGCAGGAGTGGCCACTCAGACATTTTGCGATGCACAGCTGCAGGACTGCAGTTGGGTGACCTCCTACAGCAACATAGATGTTTCCCAGTGCTGCAGAGACCTCGCAAGCGTCCTCAGTAACTACATCGATTGTTTCTGCTACTACAATCTCAACACCGTCAACTATAATCTCGAATACTGCGGTTTGAACCAAGTTACCTGCTGTAAGTACTATGGCTACTTGTTTGCATTTTGTTGCAGCCTCCTAAAAATCTCATTATCAAGAGAAAGATTGGTTATTCCTATATGCTTACTCCAGTGGTCAAGACACTTATTTTTTGGTGGGGGGCAGGGCGGGGATGGTGTTAGGTAGTCGTGGGATGGATGCCATACATGTTCACCCAACTGTCTATTTGACCCGATGTGATTGGCTTCTGGTTTTCCATATCAAGGTACTAATATCCGGGTATGCTTGTAGGGACGTTGTGGGTTGCTAATATCTTTGTTTAGTGGGTTATATTTACTTAACCCCAGCCTAGGTTGCTAATACACATCCAACCCAGGGTATTTGTATGATGAGACACTCTTTTTTAGTAGGATATGCATATAGTGAGACACTTTTGTTTAGTGGGTGACATCTCCTTAACCTCAACCTAGGTTGCTAATACCAAGTAGGTTGTGAGGTACTCTTCTTTAGTGGGTGATAATATTTATTTGACCACACTTTGGGTCACATCTACCCACCCTAGCCTTTCATTAGTGCATCACATCAACCTAATCCTAGCCCCTCAACCCAAGATTCTTGTATGATGAGACTCCTATTTAGTAGGATATGCATATTGTGAGACACTCTTGTTTAGCGGGTCACATCTCCTTAACCCCAACCTATGTTCCTAATACCCAATACATATTGCAGTACTCTTCTCTAGTAGGTGATATTTGTTTGGCCACACTTTGGCTTCACTTCTGCCCACCCTAGCCTTTCATTAGTGGGTCACATCAACCTAATCCTAGCACCTTGTTGCTAATACCAAGGAATGTGTGTGGTTAAACACCCTTGTTCAATGGCTCACAGCTACTTAGCCCCAACCCTTATTTAATGGGTCACAACCACCTACCTCCAACCCACATTGCTAATACACAAGTCTTTATGTATATTGTGACTTGCTAGACACTCTTGTTCCTAACCTTTCTTTAGTGGGTCACATCAACCCAATCCTAGCCCTTTGTTGCTAATACCAAGGAATGTGTGTGGTGAAACACCCTTGGTTAGTGGCTCACATCTACTTATTCCCAACCCTTATTTAATGGGTCACAACCACCTATCCCCAGCCCACATTGCTAATACACAGGTCTGTGTGTAGTGCAATTTGAGACACTATTGTTTAGTGGGTCACATCTACACACCCTCAACACTTCTTTAGTGCGTCACATTAATATTTAAGTATGCATGCAGTGAGACACTCTTTAATAGGTTACATATATACCTAACCCCAGCTTAGGTTAATCATGTTTGCTGCATCACATCTCGCTAACCCAGTCCTCGTTTGGCTTAGGCTCAAATACCAAGACTCTCGGGTGATGATTTTGTTTTACTCTTTTTCATCTTCAAATTCGTCAGTGATTAACTTTCCGTTTTTTATCTGATGATTTTGGCAGCTCCTTCCTCCGGTTCGGCAAGCCCAAATTGTAAGGACGACTTTTCAATTTTGCGCATGGAAGCGGAAATATTTTGATTTGACATATGAGTTTATGTTACATTGTGTGTTGTGTTGCGACTGCAGCCAAGATGTCTCCGATCGTGGCCATTGGAGCAGCCGTCGCAGCTGGTCTTTGGATTCTATGACTTGCATCCATCCTGTATCATCTCGTTCTTCAATGCTATTGCCATTTGCAGAACTTCAAAAATAAAAAGCAAAGCAAATAGGCCGAGTGTGATTTTAATACTGAATCATTTCCACAATAAAAGTTTCTTTGCGACAGCCATTGTTTCATTTTTAGTGTCTCCGGGATTGATGGTCTGTACGCTCACTTGGTTTGGGGTCAACCCTATTTGCAACTTTGCGTTTTAATTGTTTGTTGCGTAAATATTCAATTGTTCAACATGATCTTGTTCAACATGATCCTCTCAGTTTCATGGGAAGAAATTTGATTCTGCATCTCTGCACAAAAGAGTAAATATTAAATATGGCGAGTCTTCGAAGCATTCTCCTTTTGAATTAAAGCATCCTAACATATGCTCCATATGTTTAATTAGTTATTTAAAAAATAAATTGTTTTATAAAATATAAAATAATTGTCATTATAACAACGCTGTGTCAAGAGATGCAATTCTCCGTGAATTATTGTAGGTATGTATTAGTTGTACTTTATCTCTAGAAAAGAAATAATTATTGTTGTCATAACATTGGACCAAGAAATGAATATTTTCACCAAATTATTATAGAAGAAGATTTATTGGTTTTGATTTTCTTTTTTTCAAACATGGAAATCAATTATCAGTGAATCAAGTATGGGATTTAATGAATTTGAAAAATATAAAGATTCTCTCAACTAAATAATAGATATATATCATAAATATATAGCTATAATAGAGGCTCAAAGGCCAACTACTAGCTAGCTAGTTGGAGTTTGTTATGGTAAATAAATAATTGTCATCATAATGCTAGGTGAGACCAAGGGATAACTTTTTCATAGGTTATTATTGGCATATATTGACAGGATTTTGTTACAAAAAATAAATAATCCTCATCAACATTGGCTAAGAGATGAACTTTTTCAAGGGTATTATTATGGAAATGTAATGGTTGAACCAATAACGTTGGGTTAGCAGGTGAATTTTCATGGGAATGTAATGACTAAGCCAATTGCCAACACAAAATTTAAGGCTCGACAACTCCGATGGCAAGAATGATTTAACATTGGTTTCAATTTTTATTTTCAACATGAATATCAATTCTCAATGAATCAATAAGACTTCATTTATTTAAGAAAGAAAAAAAATTCTCTTAGCCATATGATAAGATATATATCATAAATATATAGAAATCAATATAATTACTAATTGAGTCACTTCCTTGTTAGTTACAAATTCAAATTCACTTATCTTACGAATTAAATAGATTTACTATATTGGGCAAATTTCCTTAAGGCATGTTTGGTTTTGTGATTCTCTAGGTGTTGGATCCTTAGAGTCCCCCCATTATATTTAGAAAATTATTTGGTTTCGCTTGATTCTATGGATGTTTACTCATATTGGGATTCATGTTGGGCCCACTATTTCCTTTGTTTTTTTTTATTCTACTTAGATTTCACCAATAGAGGTGTAATCTACTAAGATACATGAATTTGTAAACTTAGCATCTCCACCAATTCAACATCTTCAGCTACACCTAGCCAAACAAGCACTACTAATATTAAAAGCCCCCCAACTAAGCTCCACAAGAAAGCATAGTTAGATAAGCTATAACTCCTACTAACATTAAGAACCACTCAACTAAGCTACCCAAGAAAGCATAGTTAGATAAGTTATAACTCCTACTAGCATTAGCAAGTTAGGATAGCTATCCTAATCTATCAAGGTGGTAATGCTATCGCAACCAGAAAAAACAATGAAAAATGAACATTTTTGAGAAGTAAAATGATGTTTTTTGCATTTCACTGTTGGTAGGCCCTAGAATGTTAGCAAACATGATGTTTTAACTTGAAAATGATAGAAAAGTGAATGAGGAGAGAAAAAAATCTTTTATGATTAAATTTTCTTTTGTAATGTGCAAGTTCAATTTATAAGTATTTAAAAATTTGTTTAACTTTGGAATCATTCCATCATTAACAATTGTCTTACAATCTCCCAAAGTGGCCTTTGTTGGTTAAGGAATAATTCTCTCAAAGGATAAATAATTAAATAAATATAAATTAAATAAGCTTAACAATGAGTGATTGGGTAATTTTCACCACTATAGGATTGGTTTCCCATTTGTGTTTAATCAAAGACAAAAGAGGGATCCTTGTTATTGTGATATGTTAATAGAGTTAGCATAAGAAAGGGTACTAGTTAGCTTGTGGGGTAGCCCTACAAATTTAGTGGTCCTTATTATGAACACCATCTTGAGTAATCTTGGTTCTTTTTATTTGCAATCCAAAAGGTTAGTACCTAATAAATAACCTACAAGCACATTACTGTGGAAAATATAGCAAATTTGGTATTAAAGATAAAGTAATAACTTTCAATTGATTTAGAATTTTAACTAGCATGTATTTGAATTTGAACTTGAACAAGGATGCTAACTCTACTTCTATTTTGGGTTGGTGGTGGTGAGAAATTCTATATAGATTGGTATGCTTGCTTTGTGTCATATATTGTGTTAATTGGTGGTGGTGAGAAATTCTATATAGATTGGTATGCTTGCTTTGTGTCATATATTGTGTTAATTGGTGGTGGTGAGAAATTCTATATAGATTGGTATGCTTGCTTTGTGTCATATATTGTGTTAATTGGTGGTGGTGAGAAATTCTATATAGATTGGTATGCTTGCTTTGTTTCATTTATTGTGTTTATTATGTTGCTTCTATTTGTTGCATAATGCTAACAATTATATGTAGGATGCATACGCTTCTCTTTCACCCCATCTCCATGGTACTTGTCAACAAACATATAAGGTGTACTTATAATATCAATCGTACTTAGTTCTTGTATTGATATTTCTCCTTACATAAATTCTAGGAAACAATGATAGAGGCAAAGGATATGAGAAGTGTGGTTGATACTAGAACTATTATGTTGCTATTAATAATAGAGATATGCTAGAGTCATGTAGGAAATCAAGGATAGATAAATTTAGAATTTTATGGTTATTGTTGGTTTTTCTTCTTTGATGAGTGGCGAGATACCCCTACACTCAACCATACGAATACGAGCGTTTTCACGAGCGATCCGGTCAAACTTCGTAGACGGACTAGTTGTGGCACCTAGACAGTTATCCTTAGGTCGTAGTTTGTTGTCTTCCCACCTAGACTAGTATATTATTTGTCACGTATGGTTTAGTCCAGAGTGAGGTGTATGATGTGTTCCTAATCTAATCACTACTCCTGAAGGCAATGAAAAGTAATATTAACTAAGCTAAGTTAGGAGGGAAAGGGTAAGAAAATCTAATCTAGCCTAAGTGCGATGAGCATCCATTCCTTCATCATCCGTACACATCTTGGACTTTGTGCACGACTACCACTAGGATTACCAAGTGCAGATCCTAGGTATGCCACTGGGTTACCAAGTAGTCACACTTAAATGCTCGTAATCAAGTCGTACTCATTCCGCATTGCTAGGAGATAAGGGTGAGAGAGGCTAATTAAGGAAGCAGTAAATAACAATTAAATAAATAAATAAACAAAGTGAATATTGCAATGATGAAGTAATCTTGATCTTTATTGCTGGTCATGTGCGTGTCCAAGTACATCACACTGCGGGCAGACATTGGAAAATAATCTCTCTAGAGGGATCAAACTGCTAGAATTTAGCTACAATCTAACCTATGTTTTGAAACAAGGGAGAGCAGCTTCTTATTTATAGACATTGGGGTGAACTACGATATTGTGTACATGATATCGCAGGGGAAGACGCGATATCGCGTACGCCATATCGCGGTGGACATAATATCGCATCCCATCATACTCCCATGATTGAATAAAAACTCGTCCTCAAGTTACAGTGATTACACAGTGGATAGGTATGGGATTATTGATGGAAAAAGAAATGGGACAATGCCGTAGTGTGGGAACAAAACACAACACAAAAATACTACAACTACAAAAATTGGAACTCATGTAGTTCCTGGTGGTGGTGGCTCCTCCATTGGTGCCTTCCCTTTGTCTTGTGCTCTAAGCTTTGAGGCTTGATGGCGTTGAAGTATGGCCTAGAGCTTCTCCTCTTCGGTCCGAGGGTCCTGTGCTATCCATGTTAGTGTTCCAATGTTTGACGGAGTCAGCACTTCCCATGAACAGGGTAGTTGCAGGAACATTTGGTTGGCTTTGACATACCACGCCATGAACACCCATCGTTCCTCCTCATAGGCTATGGCTTTATCTTTGTACCATGAAAGTCCATTAGCCGTTGAGCCAAGTCAGTTGCGACATCCTTCTATTCCTGGTAGCTGGCTTTTACCACCTCAAGTTCAGAATTTGAAACATCCAATTTCTCTACCAACTTCTTGCGCTCTGCAAATTCTGCTTCATATTTGATGTGGGTGGAAGCTACCTGTTGCTCGAGCTCTGACCTTGGGCACCCTGCTATCAACATGGCAAGATTGGCATATCTGAGATTTGCCAACTCCATGTACTCTGTCAAGTCCTGAATCTGTAGGTCCTAGTTTTTAACTTCTGCTTGGTGGGCAAGGGCATATGTGTCCAATATGGCCCGCCAGTTAGTGTGTTGGGCACTGATGGTGTTGATTTGGGCCTTGGCCATATGGATCTCTTTCTTCAGGATTTGTTTGTACATCCCCACCTAATCACGGAAATGCTCCTTTAGCTTCTCATGTCGTTTAGCCTCATTCTGCCATGCACTTATCTCAATCGCTGAATTTTGGCGAATGGTGCGTACCTCCTCCATCAAGAGGGTTCAATTTTCCCTGGCTAAATAGCTCATGTCTAGGTTAACCTGGATGAATTTTTCTCGTAATTGATGAAAGTGTTCATTGAGAACATTCTTTTGCTTTTCTACAGTGGTCAACCGAAGGTTGTCAGTCGCAAGCTATTTTTTTTCTTCTTGTAAGGCCTTGAGTGCCTTAAGATGCGCATGAGCTTGCACCTGTGATGCGGAGGCATCCCAAACAACCTTCTCCTTTTTGTCCACCACCCTTTTATTCTCTGTGATTAATTTTGTTAGCTGCTCAGTTCTAAAATTTTCTAATTGGTCTACGGGAACAAATTGCAGAGAGTCCCGTTGTGCTGCTTGTAAGGCCACGAGTTGCACTTGTAGTTTCTGCACTTCAGCTTTAGCATGCTCTGACCTTACTTCTGTTAAGACCAGCTTTCCCTTTGTGGAAATGAGGTTTGACTAAATTGTTGTTACATCCTGAGGGATTTCAAACAGGGACATCATTACTTGCCTTGTTTGAAGCAATCTATTAAGCACATCCTCATGTTCCACAGGAATCATTGAGGTTCCAGCCAAAGTTGAGCATCCCATGCTCCTGTGCGATCTACCGGTGGTACAATAGGTACATTGAAGGATTCTTTGATGTGGTCTGTGACCACATCTATAGCTCCCATGACATTCTAGTGTTGCATGACCACCACAGTGGCCCCTTCACCAATCTCTAACTACACCTAAAAAGATGTTGCATTTCCTGAGATCTGTTGTGACCGTCTACTATCCCCTCCTCCTATTTTAATGGAGACTTCACCCCTTGTGTGATCTAATGAAATAGTAGGCTACCTGACATCATCAATGATGCAAAATAGGTTTGTTTCATCATGACTTTCCCAATTGACCGTCTCAGCGATGGTCCTCAGATGGCTCATCGACGATCTGTAGTCTTACGAAGGTGGCGACTGATCCTGGCCTGTGTTAGGCCCTGCTTCTTGTTGTTGGTTGGGACTCGTGGCTAGAGGTTGACTGGGTCTAACCACCTATTCTTCTTCTTGTTATGTTCCCAGCTCTTTGCCAATGATTTTTCTTGGAGCTGGCTCCTTTAGTAATTTAGCATATGAAGCAATCTGGGCCTTTCGAAGGACGTCATTGGTGTATCCCTGAATACTAGCATGTCGATAAAGCTTTTTGATGAGACAAGGGAAAGGCAATGCCATCTTCCCTGTCTTCCGTTCTTCGAACCGCCTCAGGATCTTTGTTAAATATAGATGGGGTAGGTTAGCGTTAACCTTTCCCATCAACATTGCACATCCTCTAGCGGCATACGTTGATATCCTTTTTAAGCCCTTTGTGGGGAAGAGGTGATATGTCCCAATTTTGAAGTAAACTCTATCTTCCGTCATCAATTCACCAAATGCTTTATCTCTTCCATAAGCCTTCTCTAACCACTCCTTTCGCACATCAGGGTCTGAACCAGTGGATAACCGAGCAACCTGGGGCCCTGTATTCGGAAGGTTTAACACTTCTGAAATGGCTTGTGCAAAGAAGTCAACTGTCACACCACAAATATTAACAGTGGTGCCTTATTGTGCCAGAATTGGTACATTTCTCCTAAGTACCAGGCACCTCTTTCGAAGAGGATAGGCCATAAGGGAGACCCTTTGAGGTGATCCCTAATGGCCTCAGGAGCGAACTCTACAAATGATTCAAAATTCAACTCCACAATCACCACAGTGAATGTGGACTTCTCATGGATAGACTGAACACAATCTTGGGGCAACGTGAGTTGTTGTCCCGGTTCAGGCATTGCAGCAGCTCCTCTTTTTGCTTGCCCAAACCATCTGGTAGGAGGTTTGTCTTGATGAATACTGAATGATTGCTCCTCCTGTTCTGCATGTTGTTCGGTAAGTCTTTGTCTTCCACCTCTCCGAGCATATTTGCTTCCACCTTGGGTAGGACCTTCCTGTTGTCCACGTTTCGGGGCCATCTGCAATCACACGGGCCAAGTGTTAGTAAGGTTGTTTTTAAAGTTAAGTTATACCTTACTACTTGCCTTAATTAAAGATCTTATGTTATCACGTGTGATCGTGCCAGAAAGTTTGTAATAATGAGTCCTGTGACTTAGGTGGTTTCCATTTTAGTTTCCCGGTATACCTAAGGTTTAAATGATTTTTAGGCACAATTATTCTAAGTGTTACAATTAATTACCCTAACTGATGTCCTTTGGGCGATGATAAATTTCAAAAAAGTTAGGCACTTTCCGGCAAGTGTCCGTCCCCCACGACTAAGCTGAACACTCCGGGTTCAAGCAGGTTCAAACAGAATTAAAATCGAAGTACCAGTAAGCGAGATATGAGTAGAAAAGCAAGGGTCACTCAATCGCAAATTGCAGAGAAAATTTTTTAAAACTCCCCCCACCCCCCCCGCCATGTGAATGGCAAAATGACGCTAAGTGTTGCGGGGAGGGGGGTGACCTATTTATAGGCAGCGGGGATGCGATATCTCATCCCTAGTTTATGAGATGCGATATGCACAAGCCACGATATCGTGTACGCGATATCGCGGTCCGCCGCCAAATCTATAAATAAGAGGCGGCACTCCCCTCATTTCAATATAGAGGCTAGAAGTAGCGAAGCTATGGCAGATTGATCACCCCAGAGATAGAATATTTTCCATGTGCCCGCAGTAGGAGTCCCCCAAGTGAACGGTTCTTTATTCAAGCAGCTTTGTACCTGAACGCAAGTTGTGTATGGCAATAAAGTCAAGCTTTGTGCATAAAAATTGCAGTACATGGATAGGTTTATTTAATGTTATTTATTGCTTTCCTAGTAACGCGGAATGAGTACAACTTGGTTATGAGCATTGATGAATGTGTATGGCTAACCAAGGAATCGGCTACTCATCGTGATTAGATTCTCTCACCCTTATCTCCTAGAACGTGGGATGAGTACGACTTGATTACGCGCATCTATGGATGTGTACGGCTAGTCAAGAAATCAGCTGCCCGTCACACTTAGGCTAGTTAGGTGCCTCAGTACGATTGCTTTGAGCATGTGCGTTACATGTGGTAATCCCAGTAACGATTAGTGTTTGGTAGCCATAGTTGCACAGTTCAGGGTGTGTACGGTAAGTGGGAATGGATGCTGACGCTAGTTAATATATACTTAGGTGTTGTAGTTAGAGTTAGTTTTAGCCTCTCAACCCTTCACCTCTTAGCATAGGAGAAAAGCCATAAAAGACCAAAAAAATCATATACCCCAGACTTACTTAACCATACACCGTGACAACAACAAGTAAGTTTGGGAAGACAACGATTAATTAACCCCAAGTGTTCCTTGTGGCGTTTAGGCATTTAGTCTACGGAGTTCGACCGGATCACGCGTGCTATGCTCGTTTCGTATGGTTGAGTGTAGGGATACCCGTCACTCATCATTGGCACCGTTGCCGGGGACTAAGTGTTTGTACGCCAATTAGAAAATTAGGAAATCTCTCACATCGTTGTGAGCCTTAACGAACCTTCGGGTTAATCAAAGAAAAATTTTATAACGGTCATTTAGCACACCAATCAAAATGGCTTCTTCTCATAAGGTTAACTCACCTAGGGATAACACGGAAGACAGTCAGCAACATACACATAACCTAAACCACCCAAGTCCTAATAAATATAAGATAGTTTATACTCATCCCAATGAGTATATTCCTGATTACACTTTTATCCTCCATCAGGATGAACAGTTGCGTTGGAGAGATTTGTTTGGTAACATAGTTTTACCACCAGATCGAGCTGTTCCGAACATGCTCTTCCACGCCTTAGCACAGATTGGCATGCAGGACTTATTCGCTGAATACGTTGCTGGAGAATATGATATAAGGGATTATCATCCCACTGCTTTGCAACGTATGAGGGACAAAAGGTAGGAGAGCCAACACTCATTGTTGAAGGGCAAGATCCCCCATGTCCTTAGTGAAATAGGAAACGAGGAACCCCTCATAACAGGTTTCTTAGGAAATGATGTTCCTCCTCCTCACAATGGTGAAGAGGTTAGGCATCAGAGCCTTCGATCAACTGTACATGCTATGGGCTCTGATCCCCATGAACACCAAATGTTCACCGCAGGAACAACCACTCACACTAAGGATGGACACTTAGATCGTTATAACGATCAGGGCCAAAGCAGCCGAAGACAAGGTAAGAAACATCGCCATGGTGATGGATCTCACCATTCACACTTCCCTTCCACATCTGGGAGCAACCATCGTGAGCACAACGAAGAGGGTAAAAGTAAGGGAGATGAAAGACCTCGACAAGAAGGTCGGGAGTTAGGACAAGGGCAAGGACGTAGGGAGAGTAGGGAACCACCACAAAGACATCACAGACGTCATGACAGAGATGATCATGATGAACCCCTACTCGCAATCCGAAGCATGCTAGACATCACAGAGGCAGTTAGGATCCCCACAAGGCATTTAAAAGATAACAGGATCAAGCGTTTGGACATAAATAATATCCCA
>MNCI01022929.1:247772-286778 GCA_015680685.1 Gnetum montanum | reverse complement strand
CAATGTAAATTCTATGTTAGCATATCCTAGGATCTATTTTAGTTAATTCGGGATATGACCAAGCGAAGGATTTTGACCATTTATTTATTACCTTCATCAGTTCTTCTTTCTGTTGAGGAGCAAGCTTAGCGTTGATAATTACTGATTTTCCATTTTTAAGAAACGTGTATTCCATACTGATGGGCAATGGTTTCAGCTCGAGGGGCTCCTGCTTAAATTTCTTAGGGATTTCCAACTTCCCCCAATTGATATTTTCAAGGTTAAGACTTGGAAGTTGTCGGTTGACTTGCTCTAATGCGTCTATGCTATCGATGTAAGCACAAGTCAAACCCTCAATTGGTTCCATGCATATGAGTGAACTACTTTCTTGATTAGCTATCAAGCACTAGGTGTCTTCCTGTTGTGTGGCTGCTACATACAGGCATCTTTGTATGTTAATCACTTGTGCACACTAATTGCATGCAGGCAATGCTAAACTTTGCACAAACCATGACCTCTGCATGCAATTACACCATGTGTCATTGTATGCGATGCACAGAACTTTCTTCTTCTTGATCTTTCCAAATGTATTTTCCTTTGATATTTCTAGGGAAAGATCATGGATTCCTAGGCATGCGTTGATGGTGCTTAGCCATGCTCTTCCCATTATGATTGGGAAGTCCCCCTTACCGTTGTTTACCTAAATAACTAGGAAGTCAGCTGGGTACGACCACCCACAAACAGTGGTAACAATGTCTTCCACTAGTCCTAATGCGTCAATGATGGACTGGTTGGCCAACTCTAGATGGATGTTGCTCTTTTTCAATGGAGGCAAGTTCCAGGTCTTGTACATTTCTTGAGAAATCAAGTTGATACCGAAACCTAAATCCAAAAGAGCCTTGTGCGACACATTTCCAGCGATTTGTAAGTATATCAAAGGACTCCCAAGATCAGAGAATTTCCTGGGAAGGTGGCCAGCTTTGATCCAATTGGTGATGACATATGTTAGCATGACCATATGCGTTGAGTGCAGTGGTTGAGTTGTAGGAGGCTCCGAAGTTTTGATTGATACTGAGGCGCCTAAGGAATCAACCGCTTGTGATTGCAAGGGCTTTGTTAGTCTGTT
This sequence comes from Gnetum montanum, assembly GCA_015680685.1. Lineage (NCBI taxonomy): Eukaryota > Viridiplantae > Streptophyta > Gnetopsida > Gnetales > Gnetaceae > Gnetum > Gnetum montanum. Next base: position 285,673 of record MNCI01022929.1, on the reverse strand, counting down.
GGATCTAAAGAAAGGTCTTTTCTTCATGTGGTTGTTGGAACCAATAGTAGGTTGAGAGTTAACAGCCCTTGTGGCATTATGTTATTGTGGCTGGGTAAGGATTTCACCTTGCATAGCTAGAGCAGGTGGTAGTGGAGCCATTAGTGAAAGAGATGCGGTCGGATGAGAAGGATGATATGCTTGTGGGATATCACCCCTAGAAGAGGGAGTCCCATAATACTCACAAGCTTGGTAGTGAGCTTGAGGAGTACCGTGGCCAATAGAGTCATGTGGAGAGACTGGCTGCTGCACGTAATATCCATACTGGTCAGGTTGCCGATAAGGATACTATTGCCTTGGTGGTGGCATTCCCCATGATTGTGGGTATTGCCACTGTTGATATTGCTCAATCGGTTGTGGTGGAGTTCCACTGGGATAATACGTTAAGGGTTGGTAGAATTATCTTAGGTTACCTTGAGGATAAGGTAACCTTCGAGGTGCTTGCCGTTTGTTCAATCATGGGCTGAGTGCATACACCCCAGACTCCTACAAATGTGAGATTACAAGGCAACATCCCTTAGGATGGTCATATTGACATATCTCGCATCCACTATCATTGTCTGTTTCCAACTCCACAACCTCTTCAATGATGGCAACTTTGCCCTTACCCTTGCTAAGTGCATGTTCAGCTTCTCTCTTTTTTCTTTTTTCGCAATCACTACCTTGCTCTCTAGACTCCTCTACTATTTTAAGAACAATTTGAAATCTATTGTTTAGGGAATCCTGCATTTGATCTACCTTTTCCGAAATTTCTAATGTCATCTTTTGGATAGGCAAAGTTTTCCTATTCACCATCTCTTCGAGTGATGACTCTTCTTCATCCTTGCAAAATTTTACTTCCCTCTTCCAGAGGGAAAGATCTCAGTTATACTCTTCCGTAGCTCACCTTCTTCCTTAGCAACTTGCTCCAATAGTCATTGAATTTGATGGGACCTAAGCTTGGATAGTCTCCCTTAGGCATAAGTCCCAAGGGTTCTTCTTATTTCATGCCTAAGCCCATCCACGAGATGGCGCAGTTGATCCCTTTGTGAATAACCATGGCCAGGACAATGATGTAACAATGCATAGTATCGGCCCATGGTAGCTACCAAGGGTTCATGTCCTCCTTGTTTCTAGCCTTGGATTTGCTTTCGCAAGTTAGACACTCAGGAGTACATTTGGTACTTGTCATTAAATAGTTCTAACATAGTACTCCACCTACGTATGGATTCTGATTTTAAGGTCCGGTACCAGCTTTCCACTTCTTTAACTAGTGTCTGTGGGAACAACTTAAGTTTTTGCCATTCGTTCTCTATGTTTTGTAAGGCACACGCATCATGGAATGCTTGTAAGTGATTCTGAGGATTAGCGTTGTATCCCCCTTCAAATCGTGGGATGTTGTTCATATCTAATCTCTTAATCTTACCATCTTTCTGATGCATTGTTGGAATTTTAACGGCCTCAGTTATGTCTAACATACTTCGAGTAGTGAGTAGGGGTTCATTGTGATCGTCTCGTCCATGGCTTCTATGATGCCTACATTATTCCCTACTCTCCCTTCTTCTATGTCGTGACTCTCTAGAGTGTCATCGTCCCCTTTCCTAGCTATTTCGTCTATGACTTCCACTTTGCCTACCTTTATCCCCATGGTCTTTTTCTTTATGACCGCATCTAGATATTGAAGAAGAGGGTGAAGGAGATGATGAAGGTGAAGAAGAAGGAGAACTGTCATCATGACAGTGTCTGCTACCTTCTCTTCTGTAGTCTCAGCCTCAATAGCGATTGCGCTCAGAATGTCCACCTTTATCATGAGTTTGTGTCCCTTTTTTGAACCCTTTGTACCTATGGGTATCAAAACCTGGGTTATGAATAGTGGAATGAAGGTCCTGATACACAACCCCTTAGCCAAAGTCAAGGGGAGGAACATTGTTGTGTGGGCAACTGCCTAAGGTAGGTTCACCACCCTCATTCTCGCTTAAGACATGTGGGACATCCTGGGACCACTTATCCTTTAAAGTCTTATGATGTCTCTCCTATTGCAAGTCCCTTTGACGTTGTGCCTCTGTGGGATGGTATTCTCTCGAGTCATGGTCTTCCACAACGTATTCTACGTGTAAGTGCAACATGCTAATTCGTGTGAAAGCACGAAGAAGCATGCTTGGGACTGAACGATCGGGAGGTAACACTATGTTACCTTCTAAGTCGCGCCAACGCAGTTGTTCATCTTGATGGAGGATAAAGGTGAAGTCTAATATATACTCATTAGGATGAATATATACCACTTGAACTTGTTGAGGGACTGGCGGATCAACGTCATGTGTATTACGCCGCCGACTATTTCCTGTTTGAGACCTAGGCGGTGAGGTGCTTTCGTACGAAGAAGGAGACATACTTGTCTGTTCAATGTGCAATGTATTCTTGTTTATTATTTTCTCAATCAACCCTAAGGGTTCATTCCAACGATTGGAATGATTTCCTATGTCCTAGTTAGCACATAAACAACTAAGTCCCCGGCAACAACACCAATGATGAGCACCGAGGTACCTCTACGCTCAACCATATGAATACGAGTGTTTCACGCACAATCTGGTCAAATTCCAAGGACTAAGTGCTTATGCGCCCTTATGGAACAAGGATGGGTTGGTTGATCGTTATCTTTCCAAGCTTACCTGTATGTCACGATTGTATGGTTAAGTAAGCTTAAGGCATATGATTTTTATAGCTTTTATGTTTTTATGTCCTGCGCTAGTAGGGAAGGAGAGAGGTAACTAAGTGATTAATTTAACTTAACTACTCATTAACTAAGTTCTAACTAATCCTAACACCAGCATCCATTCCCACTTGCTGTACACATCTTGAACCAGTGCAACACTACTAGGATTACCAAACGCTAATCATTACTAGGTTACCAAGTGTTACATGCATGCTCGAAGTGGTCGTGTAATTTAACGATTTGCTTAATTGATCAAAATGAATTGCTATGCTAATAACAGAAATGTAAAGTGCATAAAATAAAATAAAATAAAATAAAATAAATGCTTAGGATGAATCGAAGAGCTCATCTTTATTGCCGTACATAAGGTGTGCTTAGGTACACAATGCTCAAATAAAGATCCGTCCACACTTAGACATCCTACTGCGGGCACTTGGAAACTACTTTCAAATAGACTACAAGAGTTTCGTTACTTTACTGCTAAAAGACTTCCTCCCAATTGTGCGCCTGGGCACTATATTTATAAGCTTGGGAGCAACTACTCTAATAATTAGAGTAACCACTCTAATAATTAGAATAACCTGCTAGAGTAACTACTCTAATAATTAGAATAAACCGCTAAAGTAACTGCTCTAATAATTAGAATAAACCACTAGAGTAACTGCTCTAATAATTAGAATAAACCACTAAAGTAACTGCTTTCATCAGAAAGATATTCAAGATGATATCCCTTGGTGTATGCTTTTTGTTAATGATATTATTTTGGTAGATGAATCTAATGAAGTCTTGGCAACAAAATTGGAGACTTGGAGAAACACCTTAGAGTCAAAAGCATTGATGATTAGTAGAAGTAAAATGGAATACATGGAATGCACTTTTAGTGGAAAAGAAAGTAATGAAAAAATGAATATTAGCGTCTAAAATCAAGAAGTTGCTCAATGTAAGCATTTCTGATACTTGGGATCTCTTGTTCAAGTGGATAGTGAGATTAACAATGATGCAACAAACACATTCAAAATGAGGAAATGGTGATAAGTTAGTGGTGTGTTTTGTGATAGAAGAATCTTTACTATCTTACATGCAATTCATGGTGAGGATTGTTGGCTTATTAAAAAACATAGGCATAAGGTGTGCATGTGGCAGAGATACCATCTTAGAGTTTAGTTTTACACCTTCTTGGGCAACTCTAATATACCAAGATCTATAATATTGTCATAAGAATTACTATAAAACTTAGCTAATAAAATGATCATAGTACATAGTAATTCCTACAATTTTGAGTATCATAAGTCTAATAGTTGCTTACCATCCTGTGTGTGTTGTATAGTATAGAGTTCATGGGCTCTTCTCACCTTTTGGTAGCATTGCTTCTTCTTTGGGAATGCTACAACATCTACATTATTCTCCAATCTTTTCAACATTATGGGTCCTCTAACACACTTATGATGTGGCTAGGATTTTTCCTTCCTTAGTCATATGTGGGTCAGGCCATGTCAAGCTCCTTCAACAATCCATAGCTAGGCTAAACTAACTTTCTTCAATGTTCATCTCCTTCCATACTTGGCCTTGTCAATCCTTTTCATTTTCCTTTTGGCATACAAACTCACTATGTTTACTTCCTTCAATCTTCAATCCTTAATGCTCTAATCTTCCTTTTGGTGATAGACATATTTGAGACTCATAATTTCAAGATAGTTTACCTATAACTATATAACAAAGACCTTAGATTTATTAGTTCTTGTGAATTGAGACTAATATCTTCTCTTCAATCCTTAATGCTCCAATCTTCCTTTTGGTGCTAGACGTATTTGAGACTCATAATTTCAAGATAGTTTACTTAAAACTATATAACAAAGACCTTGGATTTATTAGTTCTTAAGAATTGGGACTAAAATCTTCTCTACAAGTGCCATTTGAAACAATAGGGAGTTGTTCTTCTAAAACATACATTAGGGGTATTTTCTCATCATCTTCTGCATCAAGTATTTACAAGTTGGTACCCTCTCATAGACTAATATAAGGATCCAAAGTTTGTTTTTACATTGTGTTACACCACTCTATTCCAAGTACATTCTAAAGCCAATTTCAACCATAGTCCATGCATAAAGATATAATTACCATTCACAATTGTCTTATCAAGTTATTTTCAAAGGAATTTGTCCAAATGGACTCCCTACCCTCCTTACCCAAAAAAAGAACCAATTTTTAGGTCCAAGTCAAAAAGTTATGTGGCAATACTAGCAAAATCATTGTTTAACAAGCAATACATTACATGTTCAATAGTAAAGCCCCTGAAAAGAAAACCAATGAAGACATAAGAAAAAGTGATTGAAGCTTACTTGAAGAAACAAAAATTTAACTCTTCATAGAGGTGAATGGTGAAAAACAACTCATGTAGCTAACTGTATTTTATTAGACAAGTCTACGATGATGACAACAACATTGCAAAATGAAATTACACTTGTATAAGTGTAATGGTCATTATGTGATCACATAAGTTCTACTAAGATACCATGTTGGCCATGTATTGTCTAACTTTAATTCATCATGTTCTAACATATTCCAGTAACTAATACCTTGTACTACCTCATCAACGTAAATTAAAATTTGATCATGTTCTGTTAAAAGCAAAATCCGGTAAATTCATTTAAATATTTTAGGTATATCTGGTCTGTATTGCATCTAATGGTTAAAAAAAACAAAGCAACATTATTTGAGAAAAACAAGACTCAAAGTTTGATCCCATAGCTTTTGCACGCTAGTTAGCAATGATCTGAAATAGTATTCTCAAAATTCGTAAGCTCAAACATGGTAACATGCAACTATTGGGCAATATTTTGCAACTAGATTTCATCTTCACACGCAAGTCAATTCAAATCATCACTGCCTTAAATCCAAATCAATTTGATCAACCTAGGCACCTAATTCATGACGGTTTTTATGACCAGCAGTCTGTCCGAAGCTTGAAAAACCAAGGAAATCAAATAGCTAGCACCAGATAGTTTTTATTAGCATGGAAAAAATATACAAACAAATATGAAGCTCTCAAAAGAACTTGGCACGGTAATGATTGTAGGCATCGTGATGTATGTTCAGCCATCTGGTGTTTTCTATACATGTAGATTAAAATACAATCACAGAACCATATGCCAATATCTGAGACAAACTAAAAAACAACATTCCAATTAATGCGCTTACAATGTTGAAAATAGGAGCCGATTCTTAATTATTTTACAGTAAATTTTCATCACCGTATCCTGATTTCTGCAGAGTAAATTCGCACTTTCCTATCTAGATTCAGTCGGAGCCTAGAATGCACCAAATGTAATCTGAACAGTATTGGCACCAGGAGGAAAAAAACAGAATTTTTTCGGAAAAGTAATCTAAAAGTTCATTACCTCACACACCTATTCACTGTCATAGTCTTCTTCATCACCAAAAGTGAAAACAGATGCATCCGCAGCAATGGCCTTAATATCACTTTCCACCGTGGTGTCAGATTTCTTAGTTTCCTGTGTGTACAAGGGCCCCAAATTAGAACTCTCAGCTTGCTCTCCAGACACCTTTGTATCAACGTGAGATGCTGTTTGTTCTGTGCTACGGTCCTTGACTGCGGAATCATTTTTATTCGATTCATTTTTAGAGGAAATTTGGCAAGATGAATCAAAACTGCTTACAACGTTTGCCAAGCTAGTCCTGTTTGTGTTTGCTGCTGTATTTGATACTTCAGAGGAATCACCAGGCGGCTTTCCTGCTTTTTTGTCATGTTGCATATTTTCCTCACCCCTCTTTGAAAACCCGGAGTCTTCACTTTCACTATCTGAAAATACATCATCTTTCTCTTGGTTATTTCCATCTTTCACTGATTCCACATTTCCTTTTTCCGCATCAGATGCAGGTTTAGCTGCATGCCAATCAGCAGTACTAATAGTCGCATTCCCTGTTGCTGTGCCAACCTGAGATTTTGGAGTTACTGCAGCATCAGAGTCCATCACAACAACTTCAAGCTGGAATCCTGGGCATGGAAGCTTTCTCTGCAATAAAGTATTGATCAAATAGTTGTATATTATAACAAAGATAATCGATGTGTGAGATGTATACATGCCATTGTTAAATTCTGCTGTCAAAGTTGCAACGTGAGAGTGACCACATTAAAAAAGTGGTTATGAAATATCCATCAAGAAAATCGATTTTCACGAACAACAGAATACAAGTGCATCAGGTTCTAAATAATAAAAGTAGAACATTCAAATTCACATTTACAAAAAAATCTGAAGTTAACATTCTCTCCAAAAAAATAACTATGGTGTGTGTGCGCGTGTGCGTGTGCGTGTGAATAGATTTGTTTAACTTTGAAAACCAACAATGGGATGGGAAAACAACTGAAATGACAACCAATGGAAAGCAGACAGAAAAATACGTTAGAAGTCAAATCATTTTTTAAAAACTTTAATTTATAAAGTGCTTTTTTATGGACATAGAAAACAAGAATCGCATCCTTTGTAATAATTTTAAAGCTTACTTTCGTAGTGTTAATGCTAATTATAACAAGTAATCTACAAGTTTCCAATCGTAGTGTTAATGCTAATTATAACAAGTAATCTACAAGTTTCCAATCGTAGTGTTAATGCTAATTATAACAAGTAATCTACAAGTTTCCAAAGGAATGTGAAAACACTAATGAATAGATATAAATGAAAGCTTTGGCGATAGGGTTGGTGCCCCTATGCAGTACTTGTGCTCAGATTCCTATTGCACTTAAAGACTGTTTTGTCCAATTTGCTTAAATACAAGCGCTCGGCACTGCTTTCTTGTAGTTGGCTTGGTGTGCTGTTTCTTCTTTTTGTTTCTTTCAAACTTTTTCCAGAGACTTTAAGATCTAGCTTTAAGCTTGGAGAAGCAACCCATTTGGATGAACTGGAATATAAAAATCCATCAAAGAGGCAAGGATGACTGCAGCTGAAAAATTCCTAGGTGAAACCTCAACACAGGCAAATTCAGAGAGGAAAGGTACCATGGCTCAGTAACATAGGAGCAATCAATCTAAAAGACAAACGTCAAGATCAGGAACTTACATTATTGTTTAATTAACAGACAATACATCCAAGATTGTGCGCTCAGCGATTTTTACCACTTGACAAAATCGCCTTGCTCAGGATTGGTTAATAAAGCTCAGTAAACATAAAGGTAATACAACCTAATTTTGTGGCATTTTGTGGCCTTCATGTCTGGAGTCCAAATTCATATCAACTATCATATACTGATGAAACTAAAATATACTGAATTCAGTTTTAATGATTCGTTTTACACAAATTTTTGGATATCTTAACATAGCCTATTGGAATTCAACCTGTGACTTGCAAGATGCAAGCTACAAATCTTACCAACAAGTTAAACGTCACGGACTTGTAAGAGGGAATATAACTATCTCGTTTATAAATATATAATTATATGACAAACACTCAACAAATATAGGAAAACTATAGGATATCATTAGCAAAACATTTTTGAACATTAAAACGTATAAATTAACAAGAAAACATTATCCAATTAATTTAATAACTGAATTTGTTTGTCTGTATAGTACCTTTTCAAACCAATCAAGTTCACTCGAATCCAACAATTGCCGGTTCTCCATCATTGTAGTATTCAACCAGCTAGATAATACAAAAATGAAAAAATTAACTGAGATCACAAGTGAAATAGGAAAGGCCTTTTTTATTTTTATTTTCCATTTTTTACAAGAAAAAATCAGCACTATGAATATGCAGGTTAAAAGTTTAGCTAACAGCTGTTTAAGTATTCTATGAATTTCGACTTGACAAAGGCTGGGGATTTCAAAATGGGAGCAGGGGCGGGCGTTGAGGCTATCAGTGATGTGGTGGCCAACATGGGCGGGGAGTTTGGCGCAGAGGCTGGGAGGAGTGGAGTGGTGATGGGAGTGGGGGCTGGTGCGGGTGCCAAATCTCTGATGGTGGTTGTTGCGGGCGGGGATGCAAAGAGCAGAAGTGTGGGGGGCAGAGCGGAAGGCGTGGGGTCAAGGAGTGTAGGTGCCTCGATCTGGGGCATGGAGAGTGGTCAGGGGATAGTAGTTTTGTCAGGAGGATGGAAACTAGGTGCCGATGGGGTTGATGCCTCTATTCCAGGCAGGAGGGGCGGTTGACGCTAACAGCTCATGGGCCCAGCGGATGGAATAAAAACAATGGAACTAAGCCTTATGAGGAAATTTGTCTCTAGCAGGGTGAGGCCCCGCCTAGACCTGATTAAACAATGGGGGCACAATAGGCATGGGGATTGGCGGATATTGCAGTGCACTGTCTACCGGAAGAGTTGTTGCTCTTCATGTTTTCTTCTGGCAGATCAGGATAGGGTCCTGGTGGGGCCATGGTTCTATGGTGCTCGTGGGCTTGCTCTGATTCAGTGGGGGGCAGAGGGTCGTGGGCTTGCTCTGATTCAGTGGGGGGCAGATCAGGATAGGGTCCTGGTGGGGGGCCGTGGTTCTATGGTGCTCGTGGGCTTGCTACGATTCAGTGGAGGCTAGGCGCCCATAGAGAAGATGACTTGTTTAGCAGAGCACCAGTGTGGATTCAAGCCTCAGGGGTCCTGTGGGAATGGTGGACACCGGATTTCCTGGAAACCCTCGCAGGCTTTTTTCAGAGATTTCATTATGCTGGATCATTTTACCAGATCTATGGAGCACATGGGATTTGCGCATTTTTGTGTTGGATCTTCCTTCCAGGGTGGAGACGATTCATATTGAGCATGAGAATATTGGAGAGATGAAGCCTGCGGTAACAAAGAAGGAAGGATGATGAATCTACAGGAAATCAGGGCATTTGGTGGCAGACTGTAGGGTTCGGGCAAAGGCAAAACCAAAAAGGCTGCAACAACCTGCACAGCCGGCTCAGGCAGGGTGGTTCAAGATTACTAAGGGGCATGCAATGTCGAAGGCCCAAGCAGGGCAGCAAGAAGGACCGTCGGAGGTAGAGACGGACCGTCGGAGGTAGAGACGGTCAAGCGGTCGCCTTGCACGCTAAAGAAAAGGGCGGGAGCAGAGGCTGTTTCTCCGTGTGGAGAGCGCCCTCCGCGGGGGAGTTGGATTGAGGTGGCCAGGGGCTCTACCAAGCCCCTGATGAAAGACATACTTGAGAACCAACGAAAGGCAACCAAGACGACGGGAGACGTGGCAGCGGCGGATGTGGTTAGCATCTTCCCAGGTGGGGGAAAGGTTGGCCGTCCAGGGGTACAAAAACTAGGAAGAAGCTGACTTAATTTGACATTAATTTGGGATTGCAGAAGACCTAAAAGAGGTCTATCAAAGACAATCTCCAAGTCGCTCATGAAGCTACTTTTTTGAAATTGCAAAAGGCAGGGTACTCCCTACAAAAGAAAAGAAATACCCTGAGATCAATTGAAGGATGTGATGTGGTTTGCTAATGAGGCAAAGTATGGTTGGCTAAAGTGGGATGGATGGCAAATGCTGATGGTGCCATGTCGAGGTTGTGCTGGTGGGCTAGCTATTCTTGCTCGTTTCCAGATCACCTTGGTGATCTACGATTCACAATGTAGCTAGATGGTTCATTGCCCCATGAAAATATCTAGCCAAAAAACTTTTACAACACCCAGAAGTGGGAAGTGATGGTGCAGGAGTTGAGGCAACTGGCGCAAGTGGTTCCAGATAAGCAACATTGAATTCTAATGGGGGATATCAACCAACAACTGCATCCCTGGGGGAAGACAAGAGAGGATACCGTGGGCTAAATGCGTTGAGTTCCTAAGAGAGCATGAGTTGGTGGATATGGAGATAGCCGACTATCAGTTTCCATGGAGCAACAAGCAAAAGGGCAAAGATAAGGTCCAGTCGCGGATTGACCGGGTGTGGGTTAGTACAAGGATGGTACTGGAGCTTGATATTCAAGTGTTGGGGAGGGAGAGACAGGCGTCAGATCATTGGTCCATCTTATGTCAGGTTGAGTGTCTACAAGGAACCCTTCCCAAGCCTTTCTGAGCCTTTCTGTTTTGAGCACGTGTGGCTGGAGAAGGCGTGGTTAAGGCCATTGGTTGAGGATATTTGGCAGGAATTTTCTCTTGATCACGACCCAGAGATTTCCTGAAATAGGGGATGCAGACTCTTAAGCAATGAATTCGTGCCAGGGTGGCTGAGGATAGATATAGTTTCAAAGCGTACCGTTCACAATTGCAAGCCAAACTGTGGGAGATTCAAACAAGGCAGGAAAGTGGGGTTGACTTGGCTGATGAGGAGAACGAGGTGCTAGCTTCAAGAACTATCGCTGGAGGAGGAGATTCAAACAAGGCAGGAAAGTGGGGTTGACTTGGCTGATGAGGAGAACGAGGTGCTAGCTTCAAGAACTATCGCTGGAGGAGGAGCGCTATTGGTGACAACGGGCATGGATTAGCTAGCTAAAGGAGGGAGATCGCAACACGTGTTTTTTCTTGGTTACAAAAAAGGGGAATGGGCAACTTAAGCAACAATTGTGGTTGGTAGTGCAAGGGGAACCGAGGGAGCCAAACAAGTGGCAACAGCAGTGCAACAATACTAGGGGCATCTGGCAAAGAAGAGACACAAGGGAAATTTCGGTTCTTATTTAGAAAGTGTTGGGAGACGTGAACAATCATGCTTTGTTAAGGCCATTTTCAAGGCCAAAGCTGATGTAGCCATGAGATTTATAAGGTCGAATAAGGCGCTAGGGCTAGATGGGTGGCCTATCAAGTTCTTCAAATTCTTCAAAGAGTTTGTGGATATTTTGGAGGAGAACTTCCTGGCCGCATTCAACAGCATGTTGAGGTGGCAACAGGTGCAAAAGGAGATTAATTGCTCCCGAGTTGATTCTGAAGGTGCGCTGCCCTTCATCACCGACACACTTCAGGCCAATTGGGGTTTGTAATACCCTTTTGAGGCTCTTTAGTTTGTAATACCCTTTTGAGGCTCTTTAGTTGAAGCTGGTAAATGAGAACCAAGAAATAAGCTAATTTCTTGGTGGGTAGGTTCCTTCAAGATCATGTTCTCCTGGCACAGAAGATTTTGCACTCTTTTAGGTGCAGTGGTTTCCCGTGAATGTGTGTCAAATTGGACATCACAAAAGCTTACGACAAGCTAGGAGGCCATGGAGAAGGTAATGATTCGTAAAGGGTTTAGCCTGATTTTATTAAATTATGCATTCATTTACAAAGTTTGGATAAGTACTCCTTCAATGTGGATGGAAGACTGGAGGTTTCCATACGCCAGGCCAGGGGCTATGGCAAGGGGATCTGTTATCCCCACTGCTATTCATTTTAATGATGAATTTATAGAAGCAGTATTGTGTTTCTGAGGGGATGGGGGGTGTGGAGATTGTTGGAGTATGTTGTCTTGCCCAACACTACGCGGATGACAATTCTTTTTTCGCGGACTAGTGTGCCTCAAGCCACCGCGCTTCTAAAGGCCATGGAACATTTGGGATAGGAAGTGAGGTTGGAGATCAACAAAGCTAAGTCAGCCATACACATGATCAACGCAGCGATGGAAATTAGATGAAGGATCTCTCAACTGCTGGAAATTCTGTCGGGACTCCTGAGAATCCCCATTTTCGAATGGCATCATCAGAAGACTTGAAAGGTGCTGATTTAGAGAGTACAACAAAAGGCTGCACTCTAGGTTAATCGATCCCTGTCACTAAAGGGTAAGATGTTGTTGGTATCTTCAGTTCTTATAGCCGTGGCGAGATTCACAACTTCCATGGTTGTTCCGCTAGAAGTGGCCATCCAAAAGATTGACCAAATTATTTGAAGATTTATCTGGTCAAGGAGGGAGGGGGGTCAAAAACTCCACTTGGTGTGCTGGGAGAACAATGCTAAACCAAGAAATGCAGAGGAGATTGGCATCCTATCTTTCAAAGATGAGATTAGGTTGACGCTACAGAAGTTGACGAATTGATTGATTGAGCCAGGAGACAGGCAGGCTAAATGGGTCAAGATGCTCAAGTAAAAATACAGGAGATGGGAAGCAGATGTTAGGGGGTGACAGCTTTGGCAACAAATCTGCAAGCATGCCTAAGAGATGGTTGGAAAAGGTCTTCTGGGTTGGGCCCCTGTGGAGATTATTAGAATCGTGTACCCGCCAAAGGATAGGTGGAATAAGAGATGGTTGGAAAAGGTCTTCTGGGTTGGGCCCCTGTGGAGATTATTAGAATCGTGTACCCGCCAAAGGATAGGTGGAAAAATGTGTGGAAAGGGAGAAGACTACCTGAAAAGATAAAAGCTTTCCGGTGGCTTATTTCCCATAGAGCATTTCCGATTAGAGGGATGCTGAGAGAGCATGGTATTAATGTTCATCTGAATTGCCCGCTGTGTCAAAGGGAGCGTGAAACCTTAGAGCATTTTCTATATGCTTATCCACATATTCAAGCAGTTTGGAGGGCGGCTTGTTTGGTGCTGCCAAATCAAATTATCGATGACTCCAGGAGCTTGCTATGTTGTGGGTTGAGTGAAAAAGCCAGAATCATCTGATTTTCTGGGGAAAGCAACTGTTGCAGCCAACGGAGATTGCTAGGGCAGGGTTGAATTTGTGGGAGGAAGCATCAAATGATATGAGGCAGATAGTGGTATGAGCCAATGGTCAAGGAGTTTAGAGAGAATAATTATTTGTGCAATCTTGTGGAGCAGACTGGGTGGGCAACCATGCTCCAAAGTATCAAAGGGGAGTCAAGCTTGGGGCACCAAACCTTCTTCGACAACTGGAATGGAGCTAAAATGATTTTTAGAGGGAGGCGCATTCAGTTGATGGAGACTGATGTCACAGAGGTGATCGGTATGCTGGTTGAGGGTGAGGTTATCCCTCCTACTTTTAACAGCTAGAGGCATGCCACGGAATTCTTTAGAGGTTCTATGCCTGGGACAGCCAGTGGGCACATGAGCCAATCAGGACTATCCCCTCTATGGCTGGCTACAGCTGTGTTGATTGACAGTTTCTTAGTGCAATCTAGGTGTCTACATAGGCTACTAAGTATGCACTTTGCACCAATGCGGTGTTTGAAGCATGGTCTACGGGTGAACATGCCATGCTTTCTGTTAGATTGTCTTCAACGTAGAAGGCCAGGACAATACCCTGGGTTGATTTTGGCACTGTGGTGGAAGGGAATGCAGGTGGTCCCAAAGGCACCAGTGTCGTATCCGCAGGTATATGTGTGGTGATGGGTGCATTTTGCACTAGGAGCCAGTCAGCTGTTGGCACAGGTAGAGAGGCTGGTGAGTGCTAGGTTGAAAACGGAGGTGGGGCTGAGCTAATTCCAGTTTGGGGTCTAATATAGGGGGTTCAGAGGGGGACAGTTGCCCCGCATGAGCTAGTGGCAATGATTGACCAAGCATGTAGGGCATCAGTTGAGAAAGCAAGGGCTAAGGAGAGGGAGATTTGGGACGCACATTGGATGGCAACGGAGGAGGATATCTAGCAGGCTTTAGCAGGCTTCAGATCAGGCAAAGTGGCAAAGGGCTAAGCTACACCAACGCCAAGAGCGATTCAACCAGAGGCATGAGGCACACTTTAGGCAGGAGCTGCGATACAAGTTGGAGGGAGAGGTGCGGGAGCAGATGCAGGCATAGCTAGCTCGGGAGGTGATGGTGGCTGCAATCATGCAGAGGAGGCGAGCCCAAAACCGCAAAAGCGGAATTGATGCATGTGCAATTTGTTTTTTTGGTTTGTGTATTTGGGGGTCTAGTCTTTTATTTGCTTTAGGCTGTGGCATGCACACCGGAGTTTGGGATGTAGAGGCGGTTAACTTTTTGGCTGTCTTGCGATGGCCGGACTAGTGCAGGCAACATTTCAAATGTTATGGATGGTTCTGGGCGTGATGTTTTTTAGGGATAGGGCCTGGTCCTGGCTGCGCTCTCTGGTTGGGTGGGGGTTCCATGGACGTGAATTTTTTGGTTGTACATAGATTTTTTTTGAGTTATAAATCCTAAACATTACTCCGAAAAAAAAAACTATTCTATGAATTTCCAAATGCTTCATATTAATCTGATACTTGAGCATCATTAGATTGCACTGCAAACCGACATGAAAAGATAAACGTAGCATTTGAAATTTTGGATTTACAAAAAATTGAATCAACACGTACCAGTAAAAATCACCATGACGATCATGAAAATAAATTTTGAAGTCACCACACAGCTCTGCAAGTCCTCTCTCTCCTGGCAGAGCAAACACCATGATTCCTTTCCTTGGTGCACTAAACCAAAAGTCATCTGGCTGCGGAAATAAAAGAGGCATAAGAGGGAATATCATCACATAATGTACTTTAAACTCTAAAATTCAATATCACAACCACCAATATGTATGGAAAAAACTATGTTAATAAAACTATACAGAACAAAAAAAGGCTCCAATGCTGAAGTAAGTAGAAACCCAGCTTTCTTAGAAATTATGAAAACCAACCATCAGACAATTAAATACTCGATATCATGGTTAAAAAAGTTTATCTGTAAGACTCTGCATTCACATGCATGAGTTAAATAGATTTTCAAATCATTTTAGAGACTTCTTTTGCATTTTATTTTCATATCGTCCTTACATCAAAATATCAACTTTTTATCTTCTTGACAACAGCTGCTTTATTATCCAATCATGTTACTGCATTTAAAAATACTAAAACAATATAGAAAGAGAAACTGACATTGTTAAGTAATTTAAAATCAATCATCATCACCCTAGCCTTAACCAAACTACCTCGGGACACTCTAGTATTCTGTTCTCTTCCACCATTCACCTCTAGAAATAGCTAAATTTACATTTATTCCCAAATCTTAGATATCTTTATTTATTCTTGTGTACCAAGTATGTTTAGGTCAACTTATTTGTTATTTTCTGTCTACCTCAATTAAGTAGCCTCTTATAACAGGTGCTAGCCTTTGAGATGCAACTGTTTGCTGGTAAAGTGAGAGAACCAATGATCAACTGTGCATATATAGAATGCAATAAAAATAACTCAAAAGACATGCATTCAACTAATTTATCCAATACATCATACATGTAGAGAGGAAGCATCTCTTTATAGGCTGTTTTAGGATGAGGGTTTTCTCTGTTTTAGGGTTAACAATTATTTAACCGCAAAATGGGACCTGCACACTAAAACTGCCAAACTTAGTGATGCACTTTATATAGGTCAACAGTGCCCATAAGTTTGGAATGTTTTGGGACTTCAACTCAATGACATGAAATAAATAGTTTTCAGGAAAATTGATGAGGAGCTCCCATGGATTCCACAATCCAAGCTCTTGCAATGTTACAAAACAGCAAACTTGAACAAGAAAATAAAATGAAAGCTTTATTCTTGCTCAAATGGAGAAATTTACAGCTGAAAGGAAGCCCAAATTCCCAAGGACAAACAAGAGTTTCAATCAAATACTAACACACACACACAAGGATGATGATCAAGGCACTTAGCCAAGACTCTATCTCTCTCTACTCTTCTCCCAACTCACCTCTCTTTCACTAGACTCTCTTACCTCATTCTTGAGACTAGCCTCCTCTCTCTTAGAACTAGCCTCCTCCTTGAGAGTAACCTTCTTCCTTCTAATTAGCCTACTTCAAACTTAGGTCCTTTGTACCTTTTATAGCCTTCCAAGTGTCGTTTCATCTTCCCTTCAAATTAGAATTAAATTTAAAGTTCGTTGGAATCCATACGAGACACCTTGGAGAAGCAAGAGATGCCTTGCCCGAGTCCAAAGATATCAGAAGAAACATCTTGAATCTAGCTGAGGTGTCTTGATTCTGACTGAGATGTCTTGGAATCATGTAAGATGTCTTGTCTGAGACATCTTGAGAGTGTAGAGACATCTTGAATGTAGCAGAGACATCTTGGTTTCAGCTGAGATGTCTCGCCTCTCAAGGTTAAACACAAAGATGCTTGTTTTGTGGAACCTTTGGATGCCTCCAAACAAATCCCCATAGAGCCTAGAAGCCCCTAAACTCATCAAAATGAGTGCAAAACACCTCCAACCATACCAAAACTCTAGGGAAAGATCCCATCATTGGAGAGATGTTACACTAGCGTATTTGATGTCCACATCAACACCCTCCTCCTTAAGGGAATCTTGATTCCCACACAAGAGATCCTTACACTTGGAACAGCTATTGCCCCCTCACATAGGCCACAAGTCACACACAAACCCAAGCACAACACACATGGAATAGTTAGAGCTCACAACATTTTGTATCTACCATCCAAACTTATTTCACAAACACATAAACACACAACACAATGTATGCATGACACACATAAACACATATACATACACAAACAGAGCACACTCATTCAAGCTACATTGAGAATTACACAAAGGTTGGGTGATGTCCTCATCAAAAATTAGAGTGCCCAAAGGAAAACCACATGCAAAATAAAATATATTCTAAAAACTAATAATCATAGCTAAAGCATCCTTGACTTTGCTAGATAGCCAATCATTATCCAAATGAGGTGATACTTGGTTCTAGCTAATCTCTAAATTGATCAATTCACTCTGTTAAATGACTTTGTGAGGATGTCTACAAGTTTTGTTTCATCTTCCTCCTTCACTTGGTGAGTTGCATTCCCACTGCAAGTGCACATATTGCCAACTTCATCCAGCTTGAGATCATTCATAAGCTAACAGGCCTCGCTACATCCCTTGCCTAAGGGATTATGAGGAACGTAAATGTTTCTCTCTTCAATGAAATTAAAATGAGCATATTGCAACTCCTATTATTCTGGTTGTTAAACTATTACTCAAGTTGTCCTCCTAGTGCAATTTGTTGTTTCTTTGGCAACTAGTATAAACACCTTGCAGATTCCATGATTTGAAATCGATTCATCACTTTTAGCGAGTCAATCTCCCTCTCCCAAAAGATTGAAATCTGTGCATGTATATTATCCAAAGTCTACCCATTGTGCTTCAAGTGATAGGCTTTGGCCCTATCATGGATCCCTCTTTTTTCTCTACAAAAATCACATCTCACAAGATCACAATCATTCATTGCTATGAAAGGAACACCTTGTAGAGAGTCTTGGTTATGCACATACTTGCACTTTGTTCAAGTAGTTAGATAAGATGACGGCATAACGCTATGAAACCAAAGATTCTAAACCTTTCATACTAGGAGCACTTCCTGTCCACATTCAAGTAGATGTTTTAATGTTTACCTGGAAGATTATTCATTGCTTCGACCCGCATATATGCAAGTAGCTTCTCATAATTTAGCATTGATCCAATCATATCAAGAATCATTATGTTCATTCATTATATCACACCATTCTATTGTTGTGTTCTTGGCACTATGGTCTCATGTTTAATCACTTTTTTAAGAATTAATCAAATTCTTTGGGGACATACTCCCCTCCATTGTCTATTCACAATGTCTTGATGGTGCAACAACGTTCCTTTCCAAAGAGAGACTTTCATGACTGAAAGAAATCATAGACCTACAATTTTTATTTAAAGCAATTATTTCATATCATTTGCTGTAATCATCAATGAAGGCGGTGAAGTAACAATTACCTCAAAATTTGTCTAACAGCATGGTCCACACACATCAAAGTGCAGCAACTTTATAAACTACCTATTGCTCCTCTTGAATGGCTACCTTGTTGCTTTGCCCATGATGTAAGCTTTGCATTATAGAGCTTTTGCTTGCAAATCCTTTTCAAAGAAGCATGTCCTAATCTAGCATGCCAAAGGGCTTCTTGGGAATGCTTTGCTAGATTTTGCATCTTGACAACCATGCAATGGTATGTGGCATCCATAAACTGTTGTGAAACTAGTTATCTTTCTTGATCTATCAAAGCTCACCATTCAAGCACATGGGCTTGCCTTCTAGCTACCCTATGAGGTACTTCATGTCATTCTTTGTTACATCCACCTTCCCATCCTTATTGTCATGCTTATGTCAAAACTTTGTCTAACCAATATTTCATCATCATCATCATCATCATCCTAGCCTTGTCCCAACAAAATGAAGTCAGCTACATAAGTTCTTTTTCGACATTCACCTCTATGAAGAGCTAGATCTTTGTTTATTTGTAGTTTCTTCAAATCAGCTTCAATTGTTTTTTCCCATGTCTTTTTTGATCTTCCTTTCAATGGCTTTCCTGGACCAATATGCTTAATGATAGTAGGTTCTAACTCAAACCAAGTACGTAAACTACATCCCTTAGTTGTTGTCCCTTTGCTCCATTGGAAGGCTTGATCAGCATGGTTCCTATTCTTTTGACTGCTTGTGAGTCTGTATTTACCATATTGGCTAACCCATGAAATTTCTATTAGATTTGTAAAAGAAGTCTTTTCTTCAAATCTTGTTAATTTCTACTACATTTGTAGTTCACCTCATCTTATGAAAGACCTATTTCCTGCCTCCCCAAGTACAAGCATGTGAGGGTTTCAAAGTCCATACCTTTCAACCTGCCATCTATTGACAATTTAGTGATAATGTAATTCTAGGCAGGAACTACTTGAGAACTTTTGATAAGAAAGGCCCAAGCAACGCACTACTACTTGTAGTCTTTGTCAAGGATCTTTTTGATTCCTTGAAGCTCATTGATAACTTCTAAAGTTTTTTCTCTTTCTATGCCAAATTTGTTCATTTTGTTTAGAAGGTAAATGAATTCCACATTAAACTACTTGTTAAAAACACTTTTGAACACATCTGCTGTGTCCTATGTAATATTACTGTTCTACACCATTTTGTGATGGCATTCATCTGTTACGAAAAGACTTGAGGAAGAAAGAATATTATCTACAGCTTTCCATTCATCCACCTTTTTGTTGGATACATCTACAACCAGTGTGAATGCATTGTGTGTGTTTTCTTGAAGATGTTTAAGATGTTCCCTAAACATCTGATCTTCTTTAGTTGTCAAGATGAGCAATTATGCCAATTTTCCCAATTTGGCTCTCCTTCCAGGACTATTCCCACATTATTCGTAAAATTGAGTGACATGAGCTTCAATTTTTTTGGTTCAAAATCAGAACTGAGAGAGCAATGTAATCTCAATGCACATTCATGTCAAAAGTGAGGACGGACAACTAGTGTAGTCCTCTCCAACCACTCAAACTTCTGCTCATTGCACTACTGCTATCTTGGACACCTCACATCCACTAGAGTCTACCCTTTCGAATTTTTTCAAAGCTCATAGAGACTATTGAAAAGCCTACCCTCCATGTTAGGAAAAGTTGTCTAAGATCTAAACTACATTAATTGTGCACTTTCAGGTTTTCACAACCTATATAACAACCAAGGAGCACTTTCAGATAATGGTTTGTTTTGGATGTCTGGCGTGGCTGGCCTATAAGGCAAGATTTTGTAATATGATGTAATTTCCTTTGCTATTAATACCAAAAAATTTTAACTCTTTGTCAAAAAAGAAAAAACAAAAAATAAGGAAAATAGAAATTGCAAGAAACATCTTACCATTAGATCTTTTGTTCTTGGATGCTTCTTTGTTGAAAATAATACACCTAAAGGCATAAGCAATATTTGGAAATTAAAACGCAGTGAAACAAAATGAATGAAGAATAATATCACCTAGTTGCTATATTCCATATGGTCGATGTATAAGAACATAAAAGCGTATTGTTCAAGGAAAAATAGAACTATTAGCTCAAATTTTGTTTTGTGTGTCTGTGATTAACATATTTCTAGGATGCCAATAATTATAGCAAGCAACAAGGTTTTCCTTAGAATTTTCATAAAATTGCTAAAATTTGATTTTGGTGACGTGACAAACCGCTGATATGACAACGTCAAGATAAGGCCTATTATTAAAATTTTCTTAATCAAATAACATAATTTAAACTATTCAATTTTGCATGTCTCTACACAGAAGATGGAAGGGCCTGTTCTAAATTACTTATTATAATAAATTCTGTCAATCATACCAGACAACCAAGAGTTGATCTATTCCAAAAAAATGAAAATTTCACAACACTCAAGGTTTTCTGTTGCCTGTATAGACAAGTGATCATCCGGTAACATAGGGCATGATGGGAGCATAATATATGCCATTAGTTGATAAATCTATAATCTGGACAGTGGGTGATGTATCTCTTATAACTAAATTACTGTTTGGATTTTTGAATTTATTACTTGAAGCTCTAAATAACGGTGAGAGAGTCATGAGGCGATTGCCTTGCCTGTAGAATAAAACACTATTTTCAAAGCATGTTGCATCTGTGTTCATGTCACATATTTTGTTTCTGCTGTTTTCATGTTTATCTTTCAAATTAACCAAGACATCAAAGCTCTTTCTTTACAAACTCCTTCACTGTTATAGCTTTGACCAAGCCACAATATCCTGTTTTGCGGACTTACACGTTGAATTAGGACAACATAATTGTCAACAAAGCAAATGTAGAACCTAGTATATACCATGTAAATGCTACTACGTGGGTTTGTTCCTAACTCCTAACAATGTAAATTCAAATGCCTTTATCCCATCAACTACGTTCTAGTATATAACATTCATAATTTTCATTTTTGTTTGCCAAATGCATAACATAAATAGAAAACAAATATATTTGCAAGAAAAAAGAAATTCAAAACTAATATTGTATTCAAAAAGACAACAAGTGGCGAACTTCATGGACACTGAAGAGCACCACAACACCTTGGACCTGCTCCATGAGCTGGAACGTCCACAATGCACTTGCCATCATCTGCCGACCCGCCCCTAAGGGCCGCCTCCCCCCCCCCCCCCCCCCCTCTTTTTTTTGGGGGGGGTGGGGGTGCCCCCCCCCCCCCCCTTTTGTCTGGGGTGCGCCGCCCCACCCTCCCAACCCCCCCCCCCCAAATTTTTGCTTTTCGAAGGCCCCCCCCCCCAATTTTTGCGTTTCGAAGGCCCCCCCCCCCCGGACGAAAGCGCTTTCGTTTTGGGGTGCCAAGGCTTTTTTCTGGGCTTCCTCCCCCTCCTTTTTCCCTGTGGGCCATCCCTGATGACCCTTAAATTGTATATGTATACTCTTGTACTTTAATTGTCAGTAATGATATCCCGAACATTTTCTCAAAAAAAAAAAGACAACAAAAACTAAAATTTTGGACAATAATATTACATACCATTATGATCAGACACAGTTACAGATGGGCGAACCCAATAAGGACATTTATGAAGACGAAAGCCTCGAAGAATACATCTGTAAAGGAACAATGCATTAGCCATACTTTAGAAAAGAACTGTATCTTAGAAATAGATGCTTTCATGATTTTAATGTAATTTCAAAAATTAAATGTTCACCGTCGACCAGGTTGAACTTCACCATTGAAGTATGTCAGAACCCTCTCAAAATATTTAACATAGCGCTGTAACATTTGAAATATTACTTGGATGTTCATCCCAAAAAATAAAATACAAAAATCTAAAAGAGCTAGTTCCATGTAAATCTGTTAATCACTCAAATCATACAAATAAAACTTACAATTTGGCTTGGAAGAACTAGACCTTTGCCATCTATGCAGCGTTTCTGATTATAATATGCAATAGATTCCTCTGCCGTAGGATAGAACTGGCAACCCATAAAAAAAAGTTAATAATTAAAAATAAACAATTTAGAACATCTATACCAGTGGTGTTACATAAATTCAGGACATATTTGTGTTAATGTGCTTTTAAAAGCTTGTACCACAATCATGGGATTAAAATGACCACCTTCAGGTAAAGAAGAAGACTGGATATCATGAGCCCAGTTCTAGCCATGCCCGCTTTGCAATGAACAACAACAACATTCTCAATGTCTTCTTTTAACCATGAGTATGCACTTTGGCAAAATAAAACGATAAGCTGGATAGGGGGGCAATTATGATCATCAAAGGGAAAGCAGGCAACCTGTTTACAAAAAGATACAGATAACACTCAGATGCTTTTGTGAAACAGATTTAAAGTATTGGTTAATCTAGTAAATACGAATTCAAATAGCTCAAGCCTGCATCGACATCCATTATATGAAATTCAAAATTATTTTCAAAAATTGAAAAGTAACCATCTATTGAAAAAGAATATTTACCTATATCCAAAGAAAGATAACCCACAAAACCTTTGTCAACAAAATATATAGAACTACATGCATTAGAATTGTGATTCAAAAGTTCCAGTAAAAATTAACCCTAAACACAGAAAACAATGCTGCACCAGTAATATGGAAAGCAGAAAGTCATGCTAAACAACTAGAAAGCTAGCTGAAAAACGTAAGAAAGAATAGAGTGATTTTTATTAGCGTAAAACAATGACTATATTCAATTCAAACAGAATAAAATGGACATAGGTCAAACTTACCGTTTCAATGCTATAACCTCTATGCAGTCATGCAATAGATTAACATGGATAGATCAATAACCTTCAAGCACTAAAAGTTAAACGCACACAAATAATTTCGTGAAGTAGAAAAGGAATTAATACACAAATTGAAGCATCCCGGGTAAGTACTCCTTGAGCTCAGGTTTAATTTGATGGAAATTTTAGCATGTGAGTTCTCAGCCTCCTACCCGACATAGATAACAAAACAGAGCAAGAAGAATAAGAATTCAGCATATGAGAAACCTAGGTGAAGAACTTTAACAAATAAATACATATTCGTCAAATTTTCTATTTGAAATTCAGCTTGAAAAGGTTTACACATTTCCAAAATTATTTATTCAGACATTATTTGTTTTTTTAACTGGCAATACTACAGGTGCAAGTTTTTATATTATTCTTTAAAAGTTTAATTCCATACCATCTTCCTATTTGTGTTGGAATTTTGAGAATCTATGTGAAACCCCGCCATGATCGTCATTAGTGACAAAATTTCATAGCAACATTTTGTTATCCATTCTACAAATAAAATCATCTTACAATTTTGATAGATGTTCACGAAAGCCATCCAACAAATTTATGGATGCTCATATTGTAGAAACAAGAAGTGTTCTCATAAATCATGATATTGATAGATATTCACTTGTAATTAACGATGTCCTCTTGTAGGTAGTCATGATCTTTCATATCGTAGTAGTTCTTCATATATGGTCTACCCACAAACTTTACCACAAATCCCTATCTGCTTTATTAGCTTCCATGTATTTCTAAGACTTCTCATTTTACCTAAGAACAGATGCGCTTCAGTGAGTTTATTAGCTTATTGGATTGATCTTTATAGATAAACTAAGATTTCCAACCTTCTATTTGAAACAATGCTTCGTGAATATTCTGCAAGTGGAATTGACTCATAAAATACTTTGTATTGAAAATTCAGCTTTACACCATTTGCACGCCTGACTTCAGACATGGTCAAAGAAATTTAAACTGGATGCAGACCTTCTTACCACTTGTTAATCCAAAAGCTACAACTTCTTGCTAATTTTTCCAAGTAGAAAGTTGTTGAAGAACACTACTGGAAACAGAAACAACACACCAGGATTTACGTGGAAAACCCATAAAAATTCTTGGGCCGGTAAAAATCCTTGGGATATCAATGTAAATCCCTTGTATTAAAGAACAGTAAGGCAAACCAGTCTTCAGCCCAACAAGCATACAAACCCAATGGCCACAACCTCCCTTTAGGGTATCTGCAAACCTATAGAACCTTTTAAATTGCTTTTCCCATATACTTCTAGAACCTTCTAAATTCCCCTTCATAAGATGGTGTTAACATTATGCAAGTAAATTTAAAATATTATAAGGGGCATGACCTTTAGAAATAACATAAAATGGGATTTTTAACAATTGAATTGGCATTATTCTCACATTTCTCCAAGAAATGAGGTGCTTTGCTTTCCGATTCTATTTAGGCTTGCATTTATTCTACTCCAAACTGATTCCTGCACAAGAAAAACATGCTTTTGTATTGTCACCATCTTCATTAGGTTGTCAAAAACATTGTTCTTGGTGTGAATCCTTTGCACATTCACCAACCCTTCCTCTATGACATCTTTGCTAAAGTGATATCTTACATTGATGTGTTTGATCCTTGCCTGATAAGCTAAATTTTTCACCCAAAAAAACTGCACTTTTGTTATAACAAAAAACATGATAATTTTTTGGTTCCATGGCTAAAGATGAGAGAAAACATCGAAGACATTTCTTTAAAAACATTTATTCATGCTACATATTCGGCCTGTGTGATCAATAAAGCACCCAATGATTGCAACTTTGACAACAGCTAAGAACACACCCACCAAAGATAAATGCAAACCCTATAGTAGACAACATAGTATCCAAATTAGTAGCAAAAGTTGAATCCACAAAACATGTCACCTACAGATTTCCTCCAAAATGTAGCATGCAAGATTGAGTCCCCTGCAGTGCATTTCAATTGTCCCATCTAGATTACTTATGAACCTACTTACAATATGTCAAGCCTAGTACAACCCATAGCATACATCATTGAACCAAGTGAAGTCTTGTACGGTACAGTTTCTGGAAAAAGTTAGATCACTTAGAGAAATCATTGGGCAAACTGCAGACACACAGAGAGTCAGACAGGAAAAGGCCAAGGTGGACAGGCATTCTGCAGCCTTTAGGAGGGCAACAGAGGAAAATTGAAATTGAGCAACTGAAGAAACTGCTCACAAATAGAGGGAAACAAATAAACAAACCTCAACAATTGGCTACATCTGGATCAAATCTATAAATCATTATCATTAAGGATCAGTACTATGTTGGATGAGATTAGTAAGCTAAGACAGATGACAAGTAGAAATTTGAATGATATTTGTGCTATGTGATGACATTGGTCAAGGTACATCCGAAGCAAATAAGTGATTTGACACAGAAGTGCCATCAGCTGAATATGATTTTACACATCTCTTTACATTAAATATGATTTTAGGAATTATCAAACTACAATGTTTTTTTAAGAAAAATCATTTCCCATTTTTCTATGTTTTATTTTTTGTTTATTGCAATTTGACATTTAAATTGGTATCTTTTTGTCCAATTTTTATAGTGCCATCTATTGGTAGAGTCTCCAATTTTCTAATCCTGCCCAATTTTCAGCATTATGCTACTAATACACTTTGAAAACCACCCAAAACCGGGTCACAGGTGCTTGAACTTGCAATGTGTCATGTGGATGTAGTACCAGATTAGCTATAACACATTGAATGGAATTGGCAGTGTTTACCCATTACTGCATCATGCTTCTATGAGCTTGCCTCTGTACAAATATAGCTAGAGAAATGTTATGTAAAAACATGAAACATAAATAGAAACTATAGGTACACTTGAACTGTTGCAGCTTTTGATTATTATCAGAATTTCAAGATAAATATGTAGTGCATCTCCGGACCAATGAAGATTAACTAAATTTGAAATAAACAATTTAAGCTTCCAACCCCTCTCAGGAATTGTGTCCAAAAATCACTATGGTAGATGTAAGTATAAGATGTCCAAAGTCAAGACAAAATTTCATTCTCTAATTAACATGGAGAGATAGGATGTTTCTATTTGCTTTTCAAATAATTATATTACACAAGGCATTTATAAAGGCCACTTGTAATATTCGCCAGCTAGAAATGAAGGGCAATTTACAACTTTTAAAATAAATGGAATTGCAAACACACCTTCCCTTCTAACAAGGCAGCATCATAAAGCCTTTCTGAGCAAAGATTGTAAACTTTATATTTACCCTGCACAAAACAGCAGTGAACTGTTATATAAAATGGAAAAATATGATTAATACATATTAAAATAAAATTTTTCTGAAAATGACTGAAATACATAACGTTAGAATAACTTGATGAAAAGATTGTCCCACATATGTGGTATACAGTGTAGTTGTACACAGCAAGCACAACAGTATTAATGATGTTGTCATTAGCTGGTTATCTAATATAAACCAAACAAAACAAAACATACAAAAAAAATTGTAAAAAGCTCTTCCTAACAAAGCATTCACACATTACCTTGTGGTGACTTTCAAAAAATTTGATAACCTCTTCCATATGGTTCCGATAGAAACCCTGCAAGTAAATTAATTAAAACTAATTCTAGAGATAAACAAAAAATTGTTCATTGAACAGACCAGTAAAAAAAATATGAATCCAGCTGACAATTCATGGTTTACTGTGCATCACCTCCACATATCCTAGGATTCCAGAACTAAAGTCACCTGCAGGGAATCCCATTGCAATTATATTTTCTGTGATATACGTCAAGTCCAAATCAAAGCCATCTTCCTGAAAACAAACATGAAAAAAAAAGTAAGCTGATTTATAGAATATAATGGATCAAGCTATGTAAAATACACTAAACATAAGCAAAGTTACACTTACAGAAAATAAAAGGCCACACTTTAAAGTTTTTTTTTTTTTTTTTTTGGCAATTTGACATGTGGTGAGCAAATACAAATATATTCAGCATCAGCATATTTACAAGCATAACTGCCCCACAAATATTTGAGCAATATTTTTGTGTTTACTTTATTTGGTAAAATGATTTTACCATGCTGATTATAACGGTGGCCTATTTATCAGGAAGAAAGTTATTTCTGGAATATTCATATCATGAACATTGCAACCAGGTTTTTCCAACAGAATCAATAACTTTTTGATGATCACATTTATCATAATGAAAATACCTGATACCGTCTTTTGTTCTGTGAAACCATGTGTCTTGCTTTCAGCTGTACAGCCCTCATCGCATTTTTTGATGTATCCAGGAAACCTTTTGTTAAAGTCCCAAATGCACCTTCTTGCACCTGATCAACCTGTGATGATTCATGAGCAGGCTTGTCAACAACAGGAATGCTTGAAGATCCACGCATTCCAAACCCACTTGCTAAACGACTAAAGGCAGATATTTTTCCATCTGGTGATTGTGGATTCTCTTGTGAAGATTGTGAAAATTTGAAATTTTTTGCCCATGATGTAAAACCAGAAGCTGAAAATTTGGAAGCACCACTAGATGACTCGGCATTTGTGGTAAGAGCTCCAGGAATAGAGCCCACTGAAGGACCCTTTGAACCATCAGATTTTTCAATCTCCATTGCATCAATAAACTTCAGACCCGATAATTCCTTCAAACAACCTCATATAAATACAATATCCTCACAAGGATATTACTGAAACAAGAAATTCAAAGATGTCATTAACTATAAGATAATAAAAATGAAACCAAGAGAATATGCTAAGCAAAATATAAGTTCCAGTTAGAAACACAAAGTGTAAAACTTCCATGTAAAAATATTTGCCGACACAAACAGTATGCTCACACCCTAAATTTACAATCTATAGTTCTATACATAATATAATGATCCCAAATTTCCAACAAATCATAGGTAGCCAATATGACAGTGAATAGAATACAACTGACAACACATAAATTCCAATTGATGAAATTTTATAGGCAACAAATGCTATTCATGAAAGCAAAGTTTATGATTCATTTTGTAGCAGCATTTAAATATTAGTGTGATACCATGAAACTGTTATTAAATATACGTGCAGAAAGCATAGAAACAGTAAACATATAGATTCTAAAAAATTAAATAGATATGTCAAAGAATCAGTCTAAACATATTGGCTAAATGTTATGACTGAAGACTATATTACATATAGCAAACAGAACATGTAAATTAAGACATAAAAAATAACCAAGTATATTTGACATTATTCAAAAATGCATTAGTTTGACCATACAAGAAGTAACTTTTGAATTAAATTAATCACTTGAATCTTTCTGAATGTTACTCAGAAGATATGTTAAATAATACAAGCCAGTCAAACCATATAATTATATCAAAAGTGTTGAAGCACAAAATTTGCATGTATCATTACATGTATCATGCCAGGTGACTAGGTTCCTAACTAAAGGAACTAGCGGTTAATTCTTAACATACAAAATCCAATCAGACATAATTGTAAACTTACATTAAGAAACTAATAATTAACAGATTCTGAAATTAAAAAGCATAACCCTAACATTACTAAGTGAGTTAAATGAATATGATTCCATTGTCGTCATCTTCCTAGCCTTGTCCCAACAAAATGGGGTTGACTATGGATCATTTCCCAAAGGTGCAATGCTCATCCTACCAAGGGGAGGTCTTGAGGGATCTGTGGATGAGTGAAATCCTAACCTCTTTCGAGTAGCTACACCCAACCTTGAACCCAGGTCTCACAACTTGAGAAACAAGCACCTTAACATCCCTCCAACTGATGGTCTGATTCCATATAGAAGACATCAATTGTGCAATCCAAAACCTTTTCTTATTACTCAATTGGCTCATTCTTATTCCTATTCCTTGGAGGATTGAATTTTGTATCTGCTTCAAATGATGTTCTCTTTAATTATCCATAAAATGCACAATTCAATGAAACAACAGCTTGTTAGCTAACCTAGTAAGGTGCTCATTTCTCAAGTCGTAAGGCTTGGGTTCAAGCCTCAGCACAGCCACTCAAAAAGAGGTTAGGCTTTCACTTATCAACTGGCCCTCCTAATACCTTGCTTAGCAGGATGAACATCAAGCCTCTAAGTGACAACCCTTAGTAACTTCTTGAACACATTTGCTACAGCTTAAATGTAGAATGCTATCTGATACTTGAATGTCTCAATAAATTTTTTTTATATGAAAAAAAAAAGATAAAAATGTTAACTGTAACAATCTAAACTTGAAATCCATTCGTGACACTTCAATCAAATGTACAGAGGAAAAATGCGTAGAAGTGTTCTAAGAGTGACAACGTAAACCCATTCAGGGAAGTTCAATCAAATGTACAAATAAAATGCAAATTAAAAGCAATTAAAATCAAAAGGAAGCAATAAACACTTTAAGCATATATTCTAAGCACCACAAAAATGTCTTGTTATTTGAAAAAAATGACAAACCTTTTCAAATGCAATCAAATATATTTAAATCAACACCATGGTATGCAAATGACATGACTACTCAAATTAAAAATATTTTTTTCACACAAATTTCAGGTCATGTATTCAAGCTGCCAAAAAGGCAGAGTGGTAGACAGTGTGGACAACTACCTGCCACATAGTTTTTGGATGATACAACCCTACCATGCCCTTCATTCCACACATAACACAAAAATAAATACAATAATTGGTAGTAACTCCAACAACCAACCGGTGGCTTTGCCAACCATTCCTTCATCTTCATTTATACAAAGATCCAATAAACACAGGAATGCATGCCCTTCTTCAACGTTTAATAAACAAAATATAGTCTTTAATAATTGATTTTGACTTTACAGTTTAGCATAACAACTGTGTTTCCAGCAAAGCTGGAACATTCCAAGAATTTGATAAGATGACATGATCTAATAATTCAGTTATAAAATTGCCTTACTGAAAGGGTATGAAATGACTGGTCACCATCATCATCATCCTAGCCTTATCTCAACAAAATGGGGTCAGCTAGTATGCAATGACCGGTAATTTTGTAAAGACAATCATTCATTTACAAACTTCTGTAAAATATAATTTTGCTGGGACTGTTGACTGTATGAGTAGCCTAACTAATTCCCTGCTTAATAAATGTGTTGAGGCTTTGTAACCATGCAATAAATCTTTTTTGATTTCCTGGACTTAAGAAAAATTTCCAGCTTCTAGATAAAACTTTTAATTTTTAACTTTGGCACATAACCCTGCTTTCACTCTGTCAGATATTTCCTGTTAAAAATAACATGTATTGATATCCTATTCACTTTGCCTGTTAAATAATCATCGATATTGGCGCAATCATAAAAAGAAAACAGACATATCATCTGAAAGGAGCATCCAAGCCATTTAAATTTGGCCAGAATTCCTCGTTTCGTAGAAAGAAAAATTTAGACAGCTCATGTACTCACTTGGCTCTGAGTTGTTTGGAATGCAACATTAAGACTTCTACGCTGTAACTCCCAAACTACAACTTCTTTAAATGGGAATTGGCCTACGAATAAAGCCGGTATATTAACTAGTAATTCACCGTCGGGACACTGGAATTGTGATTTCCGCCTCGATTGGCATTACCGTCAAAAGATTTTAATAAACGCATGATCAGCCCTGAATTACCAGACCAACTGCGCTTTCCAGCTTTCAAGCAAGCATTAGAACAAATGCCCTAAATATAATCCAAATGTTCAAGTAACGTAAAATCCACTCGCCGTAGCGCGCAACAGCAACGAACTTTGCCACGGAAAGATAAATGATGCCCTAAATAATCCTATGCAGACATTGCCAATAAAACCAATGGCGTGTACACAATATCGAGCGTTTTTAATCCACGTAGAAGATCTCTTGCATTGATTCCATGGCAATTTCTTTGTGCGAAAGGCAAAAGCAAAAAGCAGTCAAAAACAAGAATGCTGCAAACAGGAAGATCCTACATTGATTACGAAATAATTACAACGGAAAAAAAGATGTTCCTGAACGGAAAACGGTGAGCTTACCAGAGGTCAGATCCAGCACGAAAACCACTGAAATGAAGTTATTCAAAACGACTTCACTGCAGCATCGAAAGCGCGACCTTCCAAGATGCTCAGATTGGAATGAGATGGCATCCCCGCAAAGAATCAGTTTTCGAAGAAATCAACAAATTCCGCAACCACTATTGACCTCTCCAAATGGAAAATGCTTCTCTTAAATCTTCCTACAAATGACCGTAACATGGGCAGCGATGAGGCGTCTTCCTATATTGGGTAGACTTTGTTCACCGGGAAATTCCATGTTTTGTCACATTTCGGCGAAAAATATGACTTATAAAATTTTTTGTTAAAAATATGTCTCGAGGATAGGATTTTCCATGATGGACAACCTTATAGATATGGTCTACGATTTTCCATGATGGACAACCTTATAGATATGGTCTAAATTCTAGTACTCTGTTAATAACTACTTAGTGCATTGGCTTCCACCTCATAACACCTCCCCTATTTTTCATGATGCACAACCTTATAGAGGTAGTCTAAATTCTAGCACCCTATTAAATTCTTCTACATTAATAACAACTCCTTAATGGATTAGCTTCCACCTCACGTTGTTAGAAACCAAAACTATGACTATATGCATATAGTTTAAGATGAATGCATGAAGTGCGGTGGGATGTTAGGGACCAGTACTTGGAGTGATGACAAGGTGCTTGTTTCACATATAGTTTAAGATGAATGCATGAAAACTTCAAGCTAATAGAACAAATTTTTGGGATAAATATAATGTGTAGTGGGATGTTAGAAACCATCACTTAGAGTGATGACAAAGTGCTTGTTTTGTAAGTTGTAAGACTTGGGTTTAAGCCTCAGTGTAGCCACTCAAAACATGTTAGGCTTTTGCTCATCCACCAACCCTCGCAAAATTTTATCTTGACAAGATGAGCATTATGAAATGTGGGGTATTAAAAACCTAGGAGAAGAAAGGTATGTTGTAACGCTCACCAAATTTAATTAGGTCGATTGTCTATGTGTTATATTTCTTCATTATGCTTTTAATGTAATATGTTGGCTACATCTTCCCAAGATGTACCTATAGTCAAATTGTTTCACAATCTTTAAATGTATTTATTCTTCTTGTAAGTTGGTCATATGCTTTAAGAGAAGTGAAGCATAGCTAAATGGGAAACAAACTAATGAACCATGATTTGTCAAGCTCCGATATCGGACCCGCAATATCGGATCCACGATATCAGGTACGCGATATCGTGGCCTGGCTAACGATATCAGATACACGATATCGTGGTTCTTGTGTAAGCCTATAAATACCACATTTGGGCGCATAGGAAAGAGTCAGTTAGAGTTAGAGTCAGTAGGTGTAAGTGTAGAGTCTTTTTATTCATTTTTAATTCATCTCAACTCTTTCCCCAATGCATGCCTGCAATGTGATGATTGTAATTGTACAGGACCTTTATTCGAGCGTGATGTACTTGGACATGCACATGACCGGCAATAAAGATCGAGATTACTTCATCATTGCAGAGTTCACTTAGTTTTAATTGCTTACGGTTATTGTTATTTATTGTTTTCCTAATTAATATTTCTTACCCTTCATTTACTATCCTATTATTAAACGCAAAATGAGTACGACTTAATCATTCAAGTGTCACTGTTTGGTAACCCAGTAGTGTATCTAGGAGCGCTTAAGTAATATATGCTTGGTAATCCCAGAAGTAATACACGAGGTCCAAGATGTGTATGGATAATTAAGGACAAATGCTCATCGCACTTAGGCTAGCTTAGATTCTCTTCTCTCATTCCCTCTTAGCTTAAAACAAAGTTATTTTCCATCGCCTCTAGGAGTAGCACTAGTTTAGGACCACATCATACACCTCACTTTGGACTAAACCATATGTAACAAAGCAAATACTAGTCCAGGTGGGAAGACAGCAAACTGCAATCAACATGTAACTATCTAGATACCACAACTAGCCTATCTACGAAGTTCGACTGGATCGTGCGTGAACGCTCGTATTCGTATGGTTGAGTGTAGGGGTACCTAGCCACTCATCATTGGCATTGCTATCGAGGACAATGCTAGTTATTTAGATTAGTTATATCATACAAGATCATTATAACAAAGTATTCATGATATATCTCTTAGAAAAGAACTTAATTTCAAATAAGTCACACACAAATTCACAACAATGTCTCTCTCCCAAGACTATGATAACGCAACAACCAATAAGGCAATTCATTGAAGGACCAACAAATTATATGATGATGAAGATGAAGTTTGGAGTACTCAATCTGATGCAGGGGTCTCCTATGTACATAAACGAAGACAACATCATCCCAACTCATAAATTCCTAACCTACCTAGTGACGATGAACCCCTGCTGGCCACTAAGAGCCTAATGCATATACAAGAGGCTGTTCGAATATCTCGTAGGCATCGTAAAGAAAGTTGTCTACCGAGGCTTGATTTAAACAACTTTCCCAAATTTTTAGGAGGCTATGATTTAGATCTGCAACATCATTTACAAGCCTTCCATGATGCTTGTGTATGGAACAATATTGATAATAGATGGCAAAAACTTAAGCTCTTTCCTGAGACACTCATTGGCCAAGCAAAAGCATGGTATAGGTCCTTAAGACCAAAATCAATTCGACAATGGTAGAACTCTTCAATGAAAGATATCAAACCTATGCAAGAGTGTTAGCCTTGAGGAAACAAATCCAAGAGTGGAAACAAGTGCAACATAAACCCTTGGACATGGCCTTAGAAAGATATTATGCATTGTTAAACAATTGCCTAGGCCATGGATTCTCTGAGGAAAGGCTAATGTATCACATCATGGATGGGCTCCGTAATGAAACAAGGGAGACTCTAGGGATGTATGCCCAAGGTCAATTATACGAGCTACAAACCCACCAAGTCCAAGAGCTTATTAAGCATGTAGCAAAAAAAGAAGGAGAAATGGCCAAATGGGAGAATGTTGAAAGCTCTCAACGGGACCAAAATCTCCAATTAGCAAAGGTCCATAATCATGAAGAGGAGAAATCAACTCACCTCAAGGAGGTGGAATCATCTTTGTTGGTACTACAATCACTAGATGAAATTGAGGCAAAGATCAATAAGATGACAGAATGGATACATGAAAAATGCAAAGAATATGCCAACACTATTAGAGGTATAACCATGATGAACCAAGAAGCAAGATAGAACACCCTTAGACAATCGGAAAGAAGGGTTGAAGAGAATAAGAACTCAACTGCTAACCATACGTATCAATGTAACATTTGTCTATATGATCACCCCAAAGGTCAATGCCCAATCCTGTCACATTTACATGAGCATTGGGGGAAAATGTTACATCTAGAGTTCGTACAAAAATACTGTGTTCAATTACAGTGGCAAAAATCCCAGTCGTGGAGGAGGCCACCCCCAAACTGGTCACACCCTTCATACCATCCAAACCCAAGCACTTATCAGGTTTAGCATCCTGTTTACCCAACTGGGTCAACATCCTCTATCTCACCACATTGTTATCATTCTCCTAAGTATCATCAACCCATGTCCTCTCCCACAAGATCACCACCTCATGTTCCTTGCCTTCTCCTCGCCCTCAATATTCTCATCCTTCACCTCCTTCTACATCGCCACCAATAGTACCAGTAGGTTTTGCACCACAACACCAACCCACAAACATTACTTGTGCTGCTACAGTCAATAGTAGTGGAGGTCCTCCACAACGTCAAAAGCATCCTTTCTTTAGGCATGACCAAAGAAAGAGATAGCATGATTCCGAAACCACTACACCCTCCAACCAAGTGCAAGTTCAACGCTGTGATGCATCTGTCTCCGTGAACACAACGCCCCTTGTTACCTTATCAGGGCCACCAATCAACACTCTAACAACTATGTGGCCCAATGAATATAACCACATAGGGAGACATATTGATCCTTCCATACCATCTTATGGTCACGGGTGCCATAGTGGGTCAGCTCCTTATCACATGACCACATCTTATAATCTGCCCCACTATGCCTACTACAATTAAGTGTGTGAACCCCAATTTGGGTATATTCCTAGCACCACCTCAAAAGACACTTGGTGGTTTGATATGATCAAACTCCAATGTTTCCAAAATGCTTGGATCCAAATTTTCCATTTATTAATTCTAGCCATACTCAAGGGTTTAGTCATGGGGGATATCCTCCACTCTAACAAGCAGAATTAATAAATATTTTTCATTTTCTTCACTTTTATAATTTTTTGTTTTCCAATTTTTCATCTTTCAATTTGTTGTTTATCTTTTCGAGGGTAATCTCATTGGCAAATAAAATACTCATGTGACCTGTCGGTTGAGGTGTTGTTCTCTGCTATCAACTCTCAAGTGACTAATTATTTGGACAGTGAACCCACAGCATCCACACACCCATTCTATTAATAAGAGGTTCTACTCTGGGTACGATGATATTCTTGTCATCATGAAAACTTAAAAGTAATTTTGTGCTCATTATGCCTAGAGAAAAAAATTATGTACTAGGAGGAAATGGCCAAGGTGTGACATCAAGGGGACTTGTGGATTCTTTTTGGTGACATCTATAGGTGTTATCATGCAACTTGATTGTACTAAGATCCTTTTAGATCTAACGAAAAATGGGAGTAAGAGTAATAATGACACTCAATAGAAACTCAATGCTATTTTGGGGGTTCACTGGAAAGACATGCACCCATGCCTGAAGGTTGGTAGCTTTTCCGATTCACTATTGGAAAGAAAAAAGTGCCAAAGCAGCTAAAAAAAACAAATAGAGAGAAATGTCGTAGAGAAATTCCAAATCACTCCTCCCTTGGACAAAACGCCAAGTGATCGTACACCTTGCTGTCATGATGCTCTTATGGTTGTCCATCATTAGATGAAACAATGCGATGTTATTGATCAAAGGAATGGACTTCGTCTTGATTTTGGAGCGATCAACTAATAACACATTAATCACGTCCTACACTCAAGATTCATTGTGCCCTGGGTTAGTTACCTCATGTCCCAATCTCTGCAATCCCTTCTACAATTCATTTCATCTCGCTGTTTAAGTATTTCTAACTTGTGTCCTATGTGGCATAGAACTCATACCTCATTGCAGTGGTATTTAACATGTGTGTGTGTGTTTTGTTGCATCGATGTATATTACATTTAACCCTTCTAGTGCCTACAGACATTTTAAGGTGTGGTTACGCAAGGGCATTATAGGTTGGAACCTACTTTGGGGAGGATCCACTTGCGTGACTTTTGTAGTTTGTACTTATTGCACACCACCACATCATTTTATACCCTCCAAGTACTTCATTACTAAATCTATTTTTTCCTTTATCATCCTTTTAATTCAAACGTTCCTATGCACCATAACATGTCCTTTTTCCTCATTCTATTCATGAATTTCATTATCAGATTCTACCCCATTATAATTTTTGTGCCTCCTGATCTATTTAATGTTACCCTGGACCTTTCCAATTAACCTCAAATCCTTCATTTTTGGCCTTGGAAATTTAGAAATTCATTAAATTTACCAAGTACCCTATTTTCAATAGGCCTCGATATCGGGTTCGATGTTATATCAGGTCCATGCTATGGGGTATGCGATATCGCGTCCATAAAAACTATATATATGGACCCCCTGTGCATGTCAACATCATTTTGCACTGTTCATGCAAGGGGAGTTGTTCAAATTTTCTTCCACGAATTTGCTAGCTTGCACACCTATCATTAAACATCCATAACTTGCTCATTAACACTTTGATTCCCATTCCGATTGAACTTGTTTGAACCCGGAGTGTTCAGCTTAGTCGTGGGGGAAGGGTATTCTCCAAGTTGCACATAATTTTTTCGAATTCATTGTCACCTAAAGGATATTATAAAGGGTAAATGACTGTAAAAATGTTAAACATGTTACCAAAATCAATTTTATCTCTTCACCCACATAATGAGAATTAAATTTTGGAGCCACCTAATTAAATTGGGCCTAATATCAAAAATTTTAGGGGACATTTTCATAAAATTTCCTAACTCTGGATCACACTAAACAAGAAACAAATTCATTAAAGGCAATAAGTAAGGGTATAAGTCAAATTTTGTAAATAACCTTACTAATAGTTGGCCTCATGTGATTGTAGATGGCCCCTAAACATGGACAGCAAGGAGGACTCTGTCCAGGTGCATCTAAATGACCAAGGAGAGGCAAAGGCTAGGTGTCTCCTGAGGTAGTCAAGGACCAACTCAAAGGGTCCCTATTATGGCCTATTCTCTCTAAAAGTGGTGCCTGGTACTTAGGAGAGACATACCAATTTTGGCATAACAAAGAAGAAGGTACCACAATTGATATTGGTGGTTGATGAGTGGCGAGGTACCCCTACACTCAACCATACGAAACGAGCGTCGCACGCGCGATCCGGTCAAACTACGCAGATGGACTAGTTGTGGCACCTAGATAGTTAGCCTTAGGTCGCAGTTCGCTGTCTTCCCATCTAGACTAGTTTTGCATATGTCACGTATGGTTTAGTCTAGATGAGGTGTATGATGTGTTTCCTAATCTACGCTACTCCTGAAGGCAATGGAAAAGAATATTTAACTAAATCTAAGCTAAGAGGAAAAGGGTAAGAAAATCTAATCTAGCCTAAGTGCGACGAGCAACCGATTCCTTGATCAACCGTACACATCTTGGACTTTATGCACGACTGCCATTGGGACTATCAAGCATAGGCCTAGGTATGCCACTAGGATTACCAAGCGTAGACCCCAAATACGCCACTGGGTTAC
>MNCI01022929.1:230583-246535 GCA_015680685.1 Gnetum montanum | reverse complement strand
AAATAAGACAAGTGATGACGTCCTTGTTTAACATCCCTCAAGATGTCACAGTAACTCAATCAAACCTCATCTCCTCTAAAGGGAAGCTGGTTATGGCAGAGATCAGGGCTTAGCATGCAAAGGCGGAGTTGGAAAGACTCCAAGAGAGGCTCTTCACCCTGCAAGTTGCACAACAAGACCCATCTCAATTTATCCTCGCAGACCAACTAGAGTCTTTTAGGACAAAGCAACTTAATAAATTGTTGGAAAAAAATAAGAAAGTGGCGGAGGAGAAAGAGAAGGCCAATTGGGATGCTTCTAAGGCACAAGCTTAGACATATGCACATGACAAAGCACTCAAGGCCTTACAAGAGGAGAGTAAATAGCTTGTCGTAGACAATCTCTAGTTGACCACCGTGGAAAAATAAAAGAATGTTCTCGAAGAAAATTTTCAGTAGTTACGAGAACAATTAGTCAAAGTCAACTAGGACATGAATCGCTTAGCTAGAGAAAATTGAACCCTTTCAATGGAGGAGGTGCACACAATTCGTTAAAAGATGGCAATTGAAATAAGTGTGTGGCAAAATGAGGCCAAGCAACATGAAAAGCTGAAGAAACACTTCAGGGACTAGGTGGGGATGTATAAGTAAGTAATTTAAAAAGAAATTCATATGGCCAAGGCCCATATCAACACTCTTAGTGCTCAAAACACTGATTGGCGGGCCATATTGGATACTTATGCTCACCCACCAAGCAAAGCTCAATAGCTGGGACTTGCAGATACAAGATCTTACAGAATACATGGAATTGGCAAACGTGCAGTATCCTAATTTAGCCATGTTAACAGCAAGCCAGCCAAGAACACAACTAGAGAAGCAAGTAGCAACCACCTACACGAAGTATGAAATAGAATTTGCTGAGCACAAGAAGACGCTGCAAAAATTAGAAGTGACAAATTATGAGTTAGAGGTGGTTAAAACTAGCTACCAAGGACAAAAAGATGTTGCAGCAAGCTTGGCTCGACAATTTATGGATTACAAAGAATACAAGGACAAAGCTAGAGCCTATGAAGAGGAACGATGGCTGTTTGCGGCTTGGTATGTCAAGGCCAATCAGATGTTCCTGCAACTGCCTTGTCCATGGGAGGTGCCAACTTCATCAAACATTAGAGCATCAGCATGGACAACACAAGACCCTCGAACCAAAGAGGAAAAACTCCAGGCACTCTTTCAGAGCCATCAACTTCCAAAACCTAGAGCACAAGACAAGGGGAAGAGACCCATGGAGGAACCACCACCACTAGGAACCACATGAGTTATAATAAATTTTGTAATTGTGTTTGTGTCCTAATTTTGCTATATTCAATTCTCCACTGCAGCATGAATAAATTCCTAGTTAGTCAATAATCCCATACCTATCCACTATGTAATCAATTGGGTTTGTTCTCATTTTGTTCTACTCGAGGACAAGTTTTCATTTAATCGTGGGGGTATGATGAACCATGATTTGTCAGGCTCTGATATCGGACCTGCGATATTAGATCCACAATATCAAGTACGCGATATCACGACCTGGCTAATGATATCGGATACACGATATCGTGGTTCCTGTGTAAGCCTATAAATACCACATTTGGGTGCACAGGAAAGATTCAGTTAGAGTTAGAGTCAGTAGGTGTAAGTGTAGAGTCTTTTTATTCATTTTTAGTTCATCTCAACTCTTTCCCCAATGCATGCCCGTAGTGTGATGATTGTAATTGTATGGAACCTTTATTCAAGTGTGATGTACTTGGACACGCACATGACCGACAATAAAGATCAAGATTACTTCATCATTGCAGCATTCACTTAGTTTTAATTGCTTATTCTTATTGTTATTTATTATTTTCCTAATTAATATTTCTTACCCTTCATTTACTATCTTGTTATTAAACATGAAATGAGTATGACTTAATAATGAGCATTCAAGTGTCACTACTTGGTAACCCAGTAGTGTATCTAAGAGTGCTTAAGTAATATATGCTTGGTAATCCCAGAAGTAGTACATGAGGTCTAAGATGTGTACGGATGCTCATAGCACTTAGGCTAGCTTAGATTCTCTTCTCTCATTCCCTCTTAGCTTAAAAAAAAAGTTATTTTCCATTATCTCTAGGAGTAGCACTAGTTTAGGACCACATCATACACCTCACTTTGGACTAAACCATATGTGACAAAGCAAATACTAGTCTAGGTGGGAAGACAACGAACTACAATCAACATGTAACTATCTAGATACCACAACTAGCCTGTCTGCAGAGTTCGATCGGATCGTGCGTGAACGCTCGTATTTGTATGGTTGAGTGTAGAGGTACCTAGCCACTCATCATAAACCCATACATCATTTTATATTCAAATTATTGTTTTTAATGAATTTGATGTTTCTTTAATGAATCTAAACATTTCTCCAATAAATCTAATTTTTTTGAGCATATCTATTTTTTGTCTCTTCAATTTTCTTTAAATGAACCTAATTTTGAATAATTTCCCTATGTGCATTGTATATTACTCTCAACTTCTTCAACCGATGCTAACATTTATGCTTCTTTTGTTGATGCACACATTTTTGTTGATTTTCATAATGCATATTTATAAGTTGATGAGAAAAAAATTATGACAGCTTCTACTTATATTGTTGCAAATAAGACACTTGATTTTGTTCTCCTTGATGATGTATATGAGTCACTAATTGTTGATCTTACATTGCAATACATGTTCATTTAGGTTCATTTAGATTTTTCGATACTTGCTTCAAAATCAAAATTTTGCTTCACAAGTAAATAATGTAATGCAAATGCATGACGTTCCAACCATTCATGCTAGGTATTATTCTTGTTTTTTTCCCCATCTATTGAGCTAAGATGAGTAAGAAAAATCTTTACTATTGTCTACAATAGCCTACAACCTCTCATGCACATGCTTCATAATCCCTCTCATTCCACACTAGCAAAGTCTTGTTCTAGTTCTTTAGATGTCAAATGTGAGAAAATGAAATCCAAGTGATGAGTGGCGAGGTACCCCTATGCCCAACCATACGAATCACTAAGGCGTTCATGTGCTATCCGATCGAATTCCATGGATTCTCCAGTACACTAATTCTCTAGGAAGTGAAATGGGCATTGAGAACGTTCGTTGTCTTCCCAACTACACTTGTGAAGCTCAAGGATATTGTTTAAGTGTAATTGAGGCACATGGTTTTTATCATTTTTATGTTTTGTAAATTTAATCGCCTACAACAAGAATAGAAGGCAGAGGAATTTAATATCTAATTATTCTACTGCCTAGCTAGCTTAACACAAGTACTTATTCCCACTTTCGAGACACATCCTAAACACATATAGCACTACTGGGCTACCAAACGTTAAGCGTTTTTGCATTACCAACTACTACACATATGCTCGAGGTGGTCATGGTTGTGTTCATTAATAACTGAAAATTAATTACTTAATTACAGCACATTGAAATGAAGTGCATGAATACTAAATGCATCAAGGAACCATTTAATCTATTCTCAGTGCTACAAGGATGATCAAAAGGGTTCGTTTTTATTCTCGTCACACTACTGTGCTTAGATACATCAATGTTCGAACAAAGATCCATACACAGTCAGACTCTTACTGCAGGCATGATGGGTGGCGAGGTACCCCTACATTCAACCATACGAATACGAGCGTCTCATGCACGATCCGGTCAAACTCCAAGGACTAAGTGCTTATGCGCCTTAATGGAACACTTAAGGTTAATCAATCCCTGTCTTCCCAAACTTACTTGTATTGTCACGGTTTTATGGTTAAGTAAGCTTGAGGTATATGATTTTTATATCTTTTATCTTTTTAATGTCTAATGCTAATAGGAGAAGGTGAAGAGAACTAAGTGACTAAATTTCATTAACTATTTACTAACTAAGTTCTAATTGTCCTAACACCAGTATCCGTTCCCACTTGTCGCGCACACCCTGAACCAGTGCAACACTGCTGGGATTACCAAACGCTATTCGTTACTGGGTTACCAAGCATTGCACACATGCTTGAAGTGGTCGTACTAAGTGCACTTAACTAGGAGGGTCAAGGGTTGAGAGAGATTAATTATCTAGGAAAGCATTTAAACATTCAATAATAATTAATTCCTATTTAGCTTAGTCCACATGTTGCAAGGTTTATCAAAAAGTTCGTCTTTATTACCGTACACAAATATGTGCTCAGGTACAATTTGCTCGAATCAAGATCCGTTCACTCTAAGACTCCTACTGTGGGCACATGGAAATTATTCTAACTCTGGAATGGTAAAATTGCTATAGTTTGGCTAAGGGTCTAAGTCTAGATGCTTAAAACAGGGAAAGTCGCCTCTTATTTATAGATATTGTGATGGGCTGCGATATCGCAGGGGTGGACGTGATATTGCAGACGTGATATCGTGGCTCGTCATACCCCCATGATTGAATGAAAACTCGTCCTTGAGTTCCTTACAAAATATTGGGAAGGTATGAGATTATTGACTTGAATGATACTAATGGTGAATGGAGTGACATGTGAACGGATCATCATTACAACACATGAGAAAATTAGTGTTCATGATAACAAGAGTGAACACTATACACATTTGACATCCGCCCTTCTTTGGTAGCTGAGAGAGAAGGGAGAAGAGAGAGAGAGAAAAGAAGAAGTCTATTGCTACCGATGCCAAGATTGTGCCTTTCGTTGTTCATCCATAAGCACACCATCAATCTTGTTCCTTGCATAACTACTTCAGCACCAGTCCATTCCAAGTTTTTCCTCCAGATCCAATCCATTGGTGTATGATTGTCATCTGCACACACAACATAGTCTTAAATTAGCAAGGGTAAATGAATCACAATGCAGTTGATACCTTGCCTCAATGTAAGGTCCATTGGTCGAGTTATGGTATGGCTGATGCGGATTTTGGAGATATAACACTGGTGACTACCCAAGGTGTAGGGGTTTAGAGAAAATCGAAAAAATTGTACCAGGACCCTCATGACTGAGAGTGAACCTCCGGTAGAGAGAGAATGGAAAAAGATAAGGAATAAGAAAGATGGAGAAAAAGAAACAAAGGCAACGCTGATGAAATGGATGTCATGGATGGAAATGAACAAAATAAAGGTTGATTGTGAAAATGTTTAAGGGAAAGAAATTAACTAATGCACCCAATAGGAAAGCCAGTGGGTCCTCCCCAAAGTAGGCTCATGCCCTTAATACCCTGACAATCCCACATTCAAAGAGTCCGTAGGCTCTAGAAATGTCATTTGGAAGCAAGAGTTAAAGTATTAACCACAAGCATTTACCAAAAATAAAAAAATACACCAGCCATAATATGGACCATTGATACAACCGACAATGAGGTGAACAATGGAGAAAGAAGGATGGAAAGAAGAGAATGAGATAGAGTCTCAAGAACAAGGTGGTGTATAGCCCCTTGTGTATTAATGGTTAATGTGACTTAGTAGATCTCATTCCAAATCTAGCCTCAAACAATTCACATCCAGTGACTTTGCATTAATACATTTGGCCAATCCATCCACTTGAAGTAACAAAAATGCTTCTGCCAAAAAGTCACCACCATTTTGACGAAATGCAAAGGGGAAAGAGTAGGAAGTAAGAAAGGGCCTTAGTTAGAGGGAACATGTTTGTTTAGTTCCATAGCTAGTGCTTGTAGACCAGATGATTATTTTGTCTAAGGGGTGTGCTTTAAATTCTCACTTTCACTCTTTTCTCTTTTTTGTTTTTTTACCTGAGAACCACACCATGCAAAGACTTATTATTTTTATTAACTCAGCTTCCCAATAATGGAGCAGCATTAGAATGGTAAGGAAAACTCAAGAAGAAAACATCCAAGCACAAAAGAGAATGGCCAACACAAATGCATCAAATTCCCTTGAAGTCACACCCTTTTCAATCC
Organism: Gnetum montanum; assembly: GCA_015680685.1. Classification (NCBI taxonomy): domain Eukaryota; kingdom Viridiplantae; phylum Streptophyta; class Gnetopsida; order Gnetales; family Gnetaceae; genus Gnetum; species Gnetum montanum. The sequence continues at coordinate 240,605 of MNCI01022929.1, read as the reverse complement.
TTGAGTCTTTCCTTAGTTTGAGAAATGCCCAGTCACCAATTTGTTGATAGTTCTATTATTAAGAAAAGGACTGTACAGTTCCAAGCCAAGAGAGACCATAGAAATTCATGGATGCATGGGTGATGTGGACTCATTGCCTATTATATCAAAAGAACCATACCTTAGTGATGAGTGGCGAGGTACCCCTACACTCAACCATACAATTACGAGCGTTACACACGCGATCCGGTCAAACTTCGCAGACGGACTAGTTGTGGCATCTAGATAGTTAGCCTTAGGTTGCAGTTCATTGTCTTCCCACCTAGACTAGTATTAGCTTTGTCACGTATGGTTTAGTCCAGAGTGAGGTGTATGATGTGTTTCTAACCTAATGCTAGTCCTGAAGGCAATGGAAGGTAATATTAACTAAGGTAAGAGAGAAAGCGTGAGAGAGAGTCTAGCTAGCCTAAGTGTAATGAGCATCCATTCCTCGATTATCTGTACACACCTTGGAGTTCGTGCACAACTACCACTAGGATTACCAAGCGCAGATCCTAGGTAAGCTACTGGGTTACCAAGTAGTCACACTTAAATGCTCGTAATCAAGTTGAACTCATTCCACATTTAACAGGATTTTAAGGGTGAGAGATATTAACTAAGAAAGCAGTAAATAGCAATTAATTAAATGATTAATTAAAGTAAGTGAATGTTGCAATGATGAAGTAATCTTGATCTTTATTGCTGGTCATGTGCGTGTCCAAGTACGTCACACTCGAATAAAGGATGTCATACAATTAAATTCACCACATTGGTGGCATACACTTGGAGGAAAAGGGTTGAGAGAAAAATAAGAACTAAAACTTTATCACTTACTTCTAGCTGACTCCTCTTATTTATAGACGAGGAGACAAACTATGATATCGCGTATGCAATATCGCGGTGCACTAAATGACGACTCATCATACCCCCACGACTGAATGAAAACTCGTCCTCGAGTTACAATGAGAACAAGCTCCATTGATTACATAGTGAATAGGTACAAGATTATTGGATGATGAACATGGGTTTATGCTGCAATCTGGAATAAAAAAAAATGAAGAAACAACACAAGAAATGCGATACAGCTACAAAATTGGTGGAACTCATGTAGTTCTTAGTGGCGGTGGCTCCTCCATAGGTGCTTTCCCCTTGTCTTGTGCTCCAAGTCTTGGGACTTGATGGTGTTGAAGGATGGCCTGGAGTTTCTCCTGTTCAGTCTAGGGATCCTGTGTCGTCCATGCTAATTTTTTGATGTTTGATGGAGTCGGCACCTCCCATGGGCAAGGTAGTTGTGGAAACATTTGATTTGCCTTGACATACCATGCTGCAAATACCCGACATTCCTCTTCGTAGGCACTGGCTTTATCTTTGTATTCTTGGAAATTTTCAAGCCATCGAGCCAGATCTACTGCGACAGCTTTTTGGCCTTGGTAGCTTGCCTTCACCACTTCAAGTTTAGAATTTGCGATCTCTAATTTTCTCAATAACTTCTTGCATTCTGCAATTCCTGCTTCGTATTTGACATAGGTGGTAACTACCTATTGCTCGAGCTCTGTTCTTAGGTGCCCTGCTGTTAACAAGGCAAGGTTGGCATATTGCAAGTTTTCCAACTCCATGTATTCGGTAAGATCTTAGATCTGCAGGTCCTAGTTCTTAACTTCTGCTTGGTGGGCAAAGGCATATGTGTCCAATATGACCCACCAATCAGTGTGTTGAGCACTGATAGCGTTGATGTGGGCCTTGGCCATATCGATCTCCTTCTCAAGGATCTGTTTGTACATTCCCACCTAGTCTCGGAAGTGCTCCTTTAGATTTTCATGTCATTTAGCCTCATTTGTCCACGTGCTTATTTCAATAGCTGTCTTTTGATGGATTGTGCATACCTCCTCCATTATCCCTGGCTAAATGACTTATGTCTTGGTTGACCTGGATGAATTATTCTTGCAACTGATGGAAATGTTCTTCGAGAACATTCTTTTGCTTTTCCATAGAGGTCAACCAAAGGTTGTCAGCAACAAGTTGTTTATTTTCCTCCTGTAAGGCGTTGAGTGCTTTGAGATACACATGAATTTGCACCTATGCTGAAGAGGCATCCCAAATAGCCTTCTCTTTTTCTTCAACCACCTTTTTATTCTTCGTTAGTAGCTTGGTTAGTTGCTCAGTTCTGAAATTATCTAGCTAGTCTGAAGGAACAAATTGCAAAGGGTCCCGCTGTGCTGCTTGTAGGGCCACGAGCTGTTCTTGCAATTTTTGCACTTTTGCTTCAGCATGCTTGGCCCTCACTTCTGTTAAAACTAGCTTCCCCATAGTGGAAATGAGGTCTGATTGAATTGCCATAACATCCTGAGGGATGTCAAATAGGGACGTCATTACTTGTCCTATTTGTAGCAATCGATCAAGAGCATCCTCATGTTCTGCAAGAGTCATTGAGGTTCCAGCTAGAGTTTGAGCATCCCATACTCCTGTGAGATTTGCCAGTGGCACAACAGGTACATTGAACGATTCTTTGATGTGGTCTATGACCACTTCTGCAGCTCCCATGGCATCCTGGTGTTGCATGACCACCACAATGGCCCCTTCACTAGTTTCTAATTGCACTTGGAAAGATGCTGCGTTTCTTGAGATCTATTGTGACCAAGTACTTTCCTCTCCTCTTACATGAATAAACACTTCACCCCTTGTATGATTCAAGGAAACTATGGGCTGTATGACATCATCAATGATGCAGAAGAGATTTGCGTCAGCACGACTTCCCCAATTGACCATCTCGACGATGGCCCTGAGGTTGCTCATCGACGATCTGTAATCTTGCGATGGTGACGGTTGATCTTGGCCCGTGCTAGGCGCTGCTTCCTATTATTGGCTGGGTCCTGTACTTGGAGGTTTGCTAGGTCTTGCAAGTTGAGTTGCAGTTCATCCAGCTGTCTGTTCTTCTTCTTCTTCTGGCCCTAGCGTCTCACCAGTGATTTTCCTTGTGGCTGGTGGCTTTAACAATTCCACATATGAAGCATTTTGGGATTTTCGGAGGACATCGTTGGTGTACCACCTGATACCAGCATGTTGGCAAAGCTTTCTGATAAGACAAGGGAAGGGCAATGCCATCTTCCCTGTCTTGCGTTCCTCAAACCACCTCAGGATCTCCGTTAAGTATAGATGAGGCAGGTTAATATTAACCTTTCCCATTAGCATTGCACATCCTTTAGCCGCATTTGTTGAAATTATTTTTAAGCCCTTCGTGGGGAAGAGGTGATACATTCCAATTTTGAAATAGATCCTCTCTTCTGTCGTCAACTCACCAAATGTCTTATCTCTGCCATATGCCCTTTCCAACCAATCCTGTCATACATCGGGGTTTGAATGAGTGGATAAATGAGCAACCTTGGGGCTTGTATTCGAAAGGTTTAATACTTTTGAAATGACCTACATGGAGAAATCAACTATCACACCACAAATATTAACGGTGGTGCCTTGCTCTCTGTTGTGCCAGAATTGGTACGTCTCCCCTAGGTACTAGGCACTGCTTTCGGAGAGGGTAGGCCATAAGGGAGATCCTTTGAGGTGATCCCTAATAGCCTCAGGAGTGAACTCTGCAAAAGATTCAAAGTTTAATTCCACAATCACTGTAGCAAATGTGGACTTTTCATGGATGGCCTGAACACAATCTTGGGGCAACGTGAGATGTTGTCCTTGTTCAGGCGCTACAGCAGCTCCTTCTTTTACCTGCCCGAACTGTATGGTAGGAGGATCCTCTTGATGAATACTAAATGATTATTCCTTCTATTCTACATGTTTTTTGACAGGGACTTTTTCTTCACCTCTCCTAGGTCATTTGCTTCCACCTTGAGCATGACCTTTCTATTGTCCACGTTTCGGGGCCACCTACAATCACACGAGGCCAAGCGTTAGCAAGGTTGTTTTTGAAGTTAAGTTATACCTTACTGCTTGCCTTAAGTAATTAATTTATTTTATCTTTGTGTGATATTGCCTGAGAGATTATAATAATGAGTTCGTTTTACTTAGGTGGTTTCCAATTTTAACTTCCCAGTGTACCAAAACGGATTAAAATGATTTTTTGGCATAATTATTCTAAATGTTATAACTAATTACCCTGGATAATGTCCTTTGGGCGATGATAAATTCCAAAAAATTTAGGTGCTATTCGGCAAGTGTCCCTCCACCACGACTAAGTTGAACACTTCAGGTTCAAGCAGGTTTAGACAAAATTAAAATCGAAGTACCAGCAAGCGAGATATAGGTAGAAAAGTAAGGGTGTCACACTCACAAGTCGTAGAGAAAAATTTGAAAAACTTCCCCACGTGAATTGTGAAAAATGATGCTAAGTGTTGTGGGGGGGTCGCCTATTTATGAGTTCAGGGGATGCGATATCGCGTACGATACATCACATACGCGATATCAAGGCCTATCGATGTTTAGGCCCGAGGGAAAATACCGAATTTTGAAGGTTTTTCTTGGAATCAAAAATGGAAATTAGCACATGTGACACATGTTGAAGGGTTCTAGGGTAATTAGATGGTTTGAAAGGCACGAATAATGATCTGTGGGTGTTATCAATAAGGACATTGGGTGGTAGAGAAAAAGGCTATGTGATGGTACATAGGAACGTTTATTCGGAGGGATAATAATAATAGGGAAAGAATGTTATGAGAAATAGGTTGAGGGTAAGAAATTGTGGGTGTGAGCTGTGTCATAAGTGAAGATTACAAAAGATTACACAAGTGGGTCCTCCCCAAAGCAGGTTTCAACCTATAATGCCCTTGTGTAACCACACTTAAAAGTGTCCATGGGCATTAGAAGGGTTAAATGTAATCCACACTGCCTCCACAAAACACACACATGTAAACATCACCAGAATGAGGTAAGAATTCTATGTTACACACACAACACGAGCTACAATTACACGAACAGTGAGATGAGATGAACTATAGAAAGGGATTGTAGAGATTGGGACATGAGGTAACTGACCCAGGGCACAATGAATCCTGTGTGTAAAGCATGATTAACATGTCATTAACTCATCATTCCAAGATCAGGACTGATGAGACGTGATTCGTATGAGCCGCGATATCGTGGCCGTCGCAATATCACATCCCATGCGATATTGCGTACGCGATATCGCGTCGTCCCTTGCGATGTTGCGTACGCAATATCGCGATTCGTCGCCAAATCTATAAATAAGAGGTGGCACTCCCCTTATTTCCCATGCTAGGCTAAAAGTAGGGAAACTCTAGCAGATTGATCACTCTAGAGATAGAATATTTTCCATGTGCCCGTAGTAGGAGTCCCCAAGTGAACGGATCTTTATTCAAGCAACATTATACCTGAACGCAAGTTGTGTACGGCAATAAAGATGAGCTTTGTGGATAAACCTTGCAGTGCATGGAATAGGATTTATTACTTGTTATTTATTACCAGTTATTTCTTACCTGTTATTTATTACCCTGTAGTAGTGCAGCATGAATACGACTTGATTACAAGCATTTACAAATGTGTACGGCTAATTAAGGAATCGGCTGCTCATCGCAATTAGATTCTCTCACCCTCAACTCCTAGAATGCGGAATGAGTACGACTTGATTACGAGCATCTAAGGATGTGTACGGCTAGTCAAGGAACGGATGCTCATTACGCTTAGGCTAGTTAAGTGCCTTAGTACGATCACTTCGAGCACGTGCGTTACGCGTTGTGATCCCAGTAACGATTAGCATTTGGTAGTCATGGTTGCATAGTTCAGTGTGTGTACGATAAGTGGGAATGGATGCTGACGCTAGCTAATTTAGACTTAGTTCATTAGTTAGAGCTAGTTAGTTTCTCAACCCTTCACCTCGATAGCATAGGAGAAAAACATAAAAAGATATAAAAATCATATACCTTGGACCTACTTAACCGTACACCATGACAAACACAAGTAAGTCTGGGAAGACAACGAATGATTAACCCCAAGTGTTCCATGGGGTGTGTAGGCATTTAGTCTATGGAGTTCGACTGGATCGTGCATGCTACACTCGTTTCATATGGTTGAGTGTAGGGGTACCTCGCCACTCATCATTGGCGCCATTGCTGGGGACTAAGTGTTTGTACGGTGAATAGAACAATAGAACATAAGGATATCACTCACATCATTGGGAGCCTAAACGAACCTTCGGGTTAATCAAGATAAAAAATTTATGTAACGGTGAAATTAGCACACTGATAAAAATGTCTTCTTCTCATAAGAGCAACTCACCACCTAAGGACCATACACGAGATAGTCGGCAACATAAAACACATAGCTGAAATCAGCCAAGTCCTAAACAATACAAGATAGTTTATACTCATCCTGATGAGTATATTCCAGACTTTACCCTTATCCTCCAGCAAGATGAGCAGCTGTGATGGAGAGATTTGCAAGGTAACATCGTGTTACCCCCAGATCGATCAGTGTCTTGCATGCTTTTTCGTGCTTTGGCATAGATAGGCATGATTGAATTATATGCTGAATACGTTGCAGAAGATTTTGATATGAGGGATTATCATCCCACAGAAGCACAACGTATGAGAGACTCAAGGCAGGAGAGCCAACATACACTTTTGAAAGGTAAAGGTTCGCATGGCCTTAGTGAAATAGGAGATGAGGAACCCCTTATAACAGGTTCTTTAGCAAACGATGTTCCCCCTCCTAACAACGATGAGGAGGTTGGGTATCAAAACCTACGATCAACAATACATAACCATGGTTATGATGCCTGTGAACACCAACTATTCACAGACAGAACAACCACTCATGCTAAGGACGGGCACTCAGATCGTCACCACGATCGGGACCGTAGTAGCCAAAGAGAAGGCAAGAAACATCGTCATGGCGATGGTTCCCTTTCTTCTTCCCCTTCTTCACATCACTCACCCTCTACTTCCACATCTGGGCACAGCCAACATGAACACAATGGAGAGGATAAAGGTAGACAAAACGAGAGACCTCGATGGAAAAGTCGAGAGAGAGGACAAGGGCAAGGATGTAGGGAGAATGGGAAACAACGCAGACATCACAGGTGTCATGAAAGAGATGATCATGATGAGCCCCTACTCACAACCTGAAGTATGCTTGACATAATGGAGGCAGTTAGGATTCCCACAAGGCATTTAAAAGATAGTCGGATCAAACATTTAGACATGAATAATATCTCACGATTTAAAGGGGGATATAATGCAGATCCGCAAAATCATTTACAGGCATTCCACGATGACTGTGCCTTGCAGAATATAGAAAATGAGTGGCAAAAACTTAAGTTATTCCCAAGGACACTCACCAAGGAAGCAGAGAGTTGGTATCGGTCCTTAGAACCGGAAACCATCAGGAGGTGGAGTATGATGCTAGAACTATTCAATGATAAGTATCAGATGTACTCCAGAGTGTCCAATTTGCATAAGCAGATCCAAGGCTGGAAGAAAGGTACTCATGAACCCTTGGATATTTCCATGGCCCGCTACTACACATTGTTACATCATTGCCCGGGCCATGGCTACGCTTAGTGGGATCAACTTCGCCACATCGTGGATGGGCTAAGGCATGAAACTAGAAGAACCCTTGGAACTTATGCCCAAGGGAGACTCTCACAACTTAGAGCCCATGAACTACATAGATTATTGTAACAAGTAGCAAAAGAAGAAGGTAAGCTACAAAAAAGGGAAAGTGCGGAAGATACAACCGTGATCCCTCTCTTCAAAAGAAGGAAGTGAAGTTTTGCGATGAAGAGGATGAGTCACCAATCGAAGAGTTGGTGAACAGAAAGACCTTGTCGCTTTAAAAGCTCATAACAGAAATAACAGCTAAGGTAGAGGACGTATGGAGTTCCTTAGACTCTAAAATTTAAACTGTCTTAAAAATTGTAGAAGAGTCTAAGGTAGAACAAAGTAGTGACAAAGGTAAGAGAAAGTGGAGAGATTTAGGCCCTACACATAACAAGGGTAAGGGGAAAATCACTAACTTCGATGTGGTTGTGGAGTCAGTCACAGACAATGATGATGGATGTGAGATCTGTCACTATGACCATCCTAAGGGATGTTGTCCAATTATTTCACATCTATAGGAGTCTGGGGTGTATGCGCTTAATCCAAGACTCAACCAACGACAAACACCCCAAGGGTTACCTTATCCACAAGGTAACCCAAGGCAGTTCCACCAACCCTTAATGTATTATCCAAGTGGAACTCCACCACAACCCATCAGATAGCATCAGCAGTGGCAATACCCACAATCGTGGGGGATGCCATCGCTGAAACATCAGTACCCTTACCGACAGCCTGACCCTTATGGATATTATGTGCAGCAACCAATTTCTCCAAGTGACTCTATGAGTCACTCAACTCCCCACCGTCACTACCAAGTTCGGAAGTACTTGAAAAGGACTCCTTCTCCTCTGGGAGACACTCCATATCCACACCATCCTCCAAATCCATCCGCACCTCTTCCACCAGTAGTGGTTCCCATAACACCTCCTGCTCCAACAATGCAAGGGGAACTTCCTCCTCAACCGCAGCAACGTCATGCTGCGAGGGTTGTAAATATCCAACCTGTTGCTAGTTCTGACAACTGTAAAAAGAGAAGACCTTTCTTCAGAACTAAAAGCCTAGACAAACTCTCGCAACAACAAGCGGTTGGGCCCATGTACACTCCTCCACCATCTAACTTCGGAGCACCCTTCAGTCCAATAGAGCTTAACGCATACGGTTATGTTAATGCATACTGTAATCGAATGGATCAAGGTAGGTCACCTTCCTAGGAAATTAACTGACCTTGGGAGTCCCTTAATCTATTTACAAATTGCAGAAAATAAACCACATAGGTCTCTTCTTGACTCAGGTTCCAGAGTTAACTTAATTTCACGAGAGATGTATCATGCCTGGAACCTGCCCCAACTTAAGAAGAGCAACATTCAACTAGAGTTGGCAGACTAGTCCATCACCATTCCCTTGGGATTGGTGGAGGACGTCATCACCACTGTGTGTGGTTGGTCTTACCCAGCTGATTTCCTGGTGATTGAGGTCAACAACAACGAAGGGGACTTCCCAATTATAATGGGAAGGGCATGGCTAAGTACAGTAGATGCATGCCTTAGGATCCATGATCTTTCCTTGAAAATTTCTAAGATAAATATTTATGGAAAGATCAAGGAGAGGAAGGTTCCATGCATCACATATAGTGATTCATTGGGTGATGACATGGAGGAAATGCCTCCATGTAACAGGTGTGCTCTTGAAACTTTGAAACAAAGATGCTTGTATGTAGCAACCACACAACTAGTAGTAGACACCTCGTGGTTGACAGCTATGCAAAGGAGCAGACAAATATGCATGGAATGAACTGAGGAGACAAGCCATACCAACAACGAAGGCATAGACACATTGGAATATGAGCGTCACCAACTTCCATCCCTTAATCTAAGATCATCAATTGGGAGAAGTTGGGCACTTCTCAGAAATTCAAACAGGTGTTCATTATTTTGGATCTCTCCCTTACAACTCAGTCATGGGGGAGATGGCCACCTATGCTAATCATATGGGGCCCTCAGTTCTTTTTCAATTTTTTTTTACACGTTTTTGTTTTACAACATTTTTGTTATACACATTTTTGTTTTACAAATTTCTTTAACTTTTCTAATTTTTGTTTTACATCATCATTATACTTTTTCCATTTTGTGTGTGTGTGTGTGTGTTCCACCATGTAAGTTTGTCACCGAATAAGTGTTCGGAATGATGGTATGAACTGTTTTCATGTTGATTGCTAATGTTTTGTTTTTACCTTTAAGTCACGATGTTGATACTAAGGTATGTTTCTTTTGATATGGCAGGCAATGAGACCACTTCATCCATCCATTCACCAATTTCTATGGTCTCTCTTGGCTTGGAAATGTACAGTCCCCTTCTAATAAGAACTTAAACGAATTGATGACTAGGTATTTCTCAAACTAAGGAAGGACTCAAGGATTGCAAAGGGTGTGACTTCAAGGG
>MNCI01022929.1:185360-229934 GCA_015680685.1 Gnetum montanum | reverse complement strand
TTTTTTGATTTTCTTCCTAACCCCTACACCTTCGGTAGTCATCATTAATATATTCCCCAATCTGTATCAGCCATATCACTACTCAGCTAATGGACTTACACTGAAGCAAGGTCTCAATTACATGATGACTCATTTACCCTTTCTAATATAAGATTGTGTTGTGTGTGCAGATGGCAATCATACAACAACGGAATTGGATTTAGAGAGAACACATGGAATGGAGCTATGCTGGCAGTAGCTATGCAAGGAGCAATATCGATGGCGTGCTTACGGATGGACAACAAAGGCGCAATCTTGGCATTGGCAGTAGCAACACTTCTTTCTCTCTCTCTTTCTTTCTCAGCTACCAACAAAGGCTTGATGTCATTGTAATAAGGTGTTCACCCTTGTTGTCATGAACACCAATTTTGTCAAGTCTTGTAATGATGATCCGTTCACATGTCATCCCATTAGTTCCATTCCCCTCAATAATTCCATACCTTCTCGATATTATTGTAAGGAACTCGAGGACGAGTTTTCATTCAGTCATGGGGGTATGATGAGACGCGATTCACATGAGCCGCAATATCGCGTCGTCCCCTGCGATGTCATGTATGTGATATCGCGGTCCGTCGCCAAATTTATAAATAAGAGACAGCACTCCCCTTATTTCCCATCCTAGGCTAGAAGTAGGGAAACTCTGGTAGATTGATCACTCCAAAGATAGAATATTTTCCATGTGCCCACAGTAGGAGTCCCCAAGTGAATGGATTTTTATTCGAGCAACATTGTACCTGAACACAAGTTATGTACGGCAATAAAGACGAGCTTTGTGGATAAACCTTGCAGTGCATGGAATAGGATTTATTACTTGTTATTTATTACCTATTATTTATTACCCTGTAGTAGCGTGACATGAGTACAGCTTGATTATGAGCATTTACGGATGTGTACGGCTAATCAAGGAATCGGCTGCTCATCGTGATTTAATTCTCTCAACCTCAACTCCTAGAATGCGGAATGAGTACGACTTGATTACGAGCATCTAAGGATGTGTACGACTAGTCAAGGAATGGATGCTCATTACGCTTAGGCTGGTTAAGTGCCTCAGTACGACCACTTCAAGCATGTGCGTTACGCGTGGTGATCACAGTAACGATTAGAGTTTGGTAGCCACGGTTGCATAGTTCAGGGTGTGTACGGTAGGTGGGAATGGATGCTGATGCTAGTTAATTTAGACTTAGTTCATTAGTTAGAGCTAGTTAGTTTCTCAACCCTTCACCTCGATAGCATAGGAGAAAAACATAAAAAGTTATAAAAATCATATACCTCAGACTTACTTAACCGTACACCGTGACAAACACAAGTAAGTCTGGGAAGACAACGAATGATTAACCCCCCAAGTGTTCCATGGGACGTGTAGGCATTTAGTCTATGGAGTTCGACTGGATCGCGTGTGCTACGCTCGTTTCGTATGGTTGAGTGTAGGGGTACCTCGCCACTCATCAAGGACCAAGTCCATTCCTCTAATTAGTGACATCACATTGTTTCATCGCATGATGAGCAACTATGAGAGTACCATAACAACAAGGCATATGATCACTTGGCGTTTTATTCACGGGAGGAGTGATTTTTGTTTTGTGGCACTTTTCTTTTCGTTTGTTTTTTTTTCTCTTTACTGAATTTAGAGAAGCAGCCAACCTTTAGGCATGGATGCATATCTTTGCAATGGGACGCCCTAGAATAGCATTGGATTTTTGAGTGCCCTTTTGATTACTCTTACTCCCATTTTTCATTAGATCTACAAGGATCTTAGTACAACCACATTGCATGATAACTCCCACAGACGTCACCAAAGAGAATCCACAAGTCCCCTTGATGTCACATCTTAATCATTTCCTCTTGGTCCATCCTTCTTCATTCTGGGTACAATGAACACAAAATTAATTTTAAGTTTTAAGAATGTCAAGAATGACACTGTACCCTCGAATAGAACCTCTTATTTGTAGAGTGGATGAGTGTGTGTAGTGGGCTCACTATCCACATAATTGATCACTCGAGACTTGATAACATAAAACACACCTCAACCAACAATCCACATGAGTGTTTTATTCATAGATGAGATTACTTACAAAAGCATAAAAAGATAAAAAAGACAAAATGATAAACCAAGAAATTGAAACTTGAAGAACTGGAAAACAAAAAAGTTGTAAAATTAAAGAAAATAAAAAGTGGTTATTAATCCTGCTTGTTACTTAGAATGGGGGATATCCCCCATAACTAAACGGTTGAGGATGGCAAGGATTAATAAATGGAAGATGAGGATCCTTGCATGTTGGAAATATTGGGACTTGGTCATACTTACCCCATCGGGGTTCACACACTTGATTGTAGTAAGCATAGTGGGGAAATTTATAAGATGTGGTTTTTGGGTAAAGAGTTGACCCACTATGATAATTGGGACGGTTAGATGGTATGCAAGGATCAGGCTGTTGCCTCCCATGGCTGTGTTCATTGGGCCGTATGGTTGTTGGAGTGTTGATTGGTGGCCTTGATGAAGTAACATGAGGCGTTGGGTTTGAAGATAAGGGTGCACCATAGGGTTGGACTTGTACTGAGTTAGAGGATGCAATGGCCTTGGAATTGTGTTGTCCCTTCTTACAGTCATGTTTAAAGAAGGGACGCTTTTGATGTTGAGAAGGCCTCTTACTATTGTTGGCAATAGTAGCACAAGTAACGTTCGGAAGTTGTTGTTGTGGTGCAAGCACCTTAGGAACAATTGGTTGCAATGTAGAAGGAGGGAAAGGATGAGAATGTTGAAAAGTAGGAGAAGTGTATGGTACACAAGGCAGTGGTTGCATTGAGGACATGGGCTGATAGTATTGAGGAGAATAGTAATGCGGTGAGTTAGAGTATGTTGACATAGTTGGGGAAACAAGATGTTGAACTAGATAAGTGTTTGGGTTCAGATGATACGAAGGGTGTCTTTAGTTTAGGGGTGGTTTCCCCCACGACTAGGATTGTTTCCCCCACGAACATAGTATCTTTGTATGAACTCTGGATGTAACGTGTTTCCCCAATGCTCATATAGATGTAACAAGATTGGGCATTGGCCCTTGGGGTGATCATACAGGCAAATGTTGCATTCATGCGTGTGATTGGCAGTTGAGCTCTTATTTTCCTTATCCCTTCTTTCCAATTGTCTACTGATACTTTGTCCTACTTCTCGGGTTGTCAAAACTCTATCTCCAATAATATCGATATATTCTCCACACTTTTTATACGTCCATTCTAACATCTTATTGATCTTTGCCTCGACTTCTTCTAACGATTGTTGTACCGACAAAGATGGTTCTTTCACCTTGAGATTGGTTGATTTCTCCTTTTTATGATCATGGACCTTTGTTAAGTTGAGATTTTGGTCTTGTTAATGTTTTTCAACACTCTCCCATCTAGCCATTTCTCCTTCTTATTTTGCTACCTGCTTAATAAGCTCTTGTAATTGATGGGTTTGTAGTTCGTATAGTTGACCCTGGGCGTACATTCCTAAGGTCTCTCTTGTTTCATCATGAAGCCCATTAATGATATGGTACATTAGCCTTTCCTTGGAGAACCCATGGCCTAGACAATTTTTTAATAGTGCATAATATCTTTCTAAGGCCATGTCCAAGGGTTCATGTTGTGCTTGTTTCCACTCTTGGATTTGTTTCCTCAAGGCTGACACTCTTGCATAGGTTTGATCTCTTTCGTTAAAGAGTTCTACCATTGTTGGCCAATGTCATATTGAATTTTGTTTTAACGATCTATACCATACTTTTGCTTGGCCAACGAGTGTCATAGGGAAGAGCTTGAGTTTTTGCCAACCATTATCAATGTTGTTCCATGTACAAGCATCGTAGAAGGCTTGTAAATGTTGATAAGGATCTAAGTCATAGCCTCCTGAGAAATTAGGGAAGTTGTTTAAATCGAGCCTTGGTAGACAGCTCTCTTTACAATGCCTACGTGAGATTCGAATAACCTCTTGTATTTGCGTTAGGCTTGTAGTGGCCAGTGGGGGTTCATCATCATCACGTAAGTTATGCTTTCGTTCATTAGGATGACATTGCTTTCATTTATGTTTATAAGAAACCCCCACCTTGGGTTGTGTACTCCAATCTTCATTATCATATAATTCGTTGGTTATCCAATGTACTTCCTCACTAGGTGTGACATTATCGTAATCTTGTAGGAGAGGCATGATTGTGAAAATGTGTGTGAATTTATATGTGACTTTTAATAATTATTTCTTTCTAAAAGATATATCATTAATTCCTATATAGCGACCTTGTATGATATAACTAACTAGATAACTAGCACCATCCCCAGCAACAACGGCTATGATGAGTGGCGAGGTACCCCTACACTCAACCATACGAATATGAGCATTACACACGTGATCCAGTCGAACTCCGCAGATGGACTAGTTGTGGCATTTAGACAGTTAGCCTTAGGTCGCAGTTCACTGTCTTTCCACTTGGACTTGTATTAGCTTTGTCACGTATGGTTTAGTCCAGAGTGAGGTGTATGATGTGTTTCTAACCTAATGCTACTCTTGAAGGCAATGGAAGGTAATATTAACTAAGGTAAGAGAGAAAGGGTGAGAGAGAGTCTAACTAGCCTAAGTGCGATGAGCATCCATTCCTCGATTATCTGTACACACCTTGCAATTCGTGCACAACTACCACTGGGATTACCAAGCACAGATCCTAGGTACGCTACTGGGTTACCAAGTAGTCACACTTAAATGCTCGTAATCAAGTCGTACTCATTCTGTGTTTAATAGGAGTTTAAGGATGAGAGATATTAACTAAGAAACCAGTAAATAGTAATTAATTAAATGATTAATTAAACTAAGTGAATGCTGCAATGATGAAGTAATCTCGATCTTTATTACTGGTCATGTGCGTGTTCAAGTACGTCACACTCGAATAAAGGATGCCATGCAATTACATTCACCACACTGCAGGCATACACTGGGAGGAAAAGGGTTGAGAGAAAAATAAGAACTAAAACTTTAACACTTAAACTAAAATTGACTAACTCCTAATCTAATAATCCCTAAATCCTAACTGACTCCTCTTATTTATAGATGAGGAGACAAACTACGATATCACGTACACGATATCGTGGCGAGTCTGCAATATCGTGTACACAATATCACGGTGCACTAAATGGTGACTCATCACTTAGTATCAACATTATAACTCAAAGGTAAAACCAAACATTAGCAACTAATAGAATATAGTTCATACCATCATTAGGGGCACTTATTAGATGACAAACTTAACAAAATAAATAAAACACAAATAAATGAAAAAAGTATGAACGATGTTGCAAAAGAAAAACAAGAAAAGTTAAAGGAATTTGGAAAACAAAAATGTGTAAAACAAAAACTTACAAAGGAACCAAGGGCCTCAAATGATCAGCATAGGTGGCCATCTCCCCCATGACTAAATTGAAGGGGGATGATCCGAAATAATGAGCGAGGTCATCCTTTCTCAAAGGTATTATGTGCATTGACCGTTCTAGATTCATGATAAGGTTTGGTTTGTTGCACATCGACTAGTATTCTCCTATCGAAGCATTTGCTTGAATTTTTTATGAGTTTCCAACTTCCCCCAATTGATGTTTTCAGGTTAAGGGTTGGAAGTTGGCGACACTCTTGCTCCAGTGCATCTATGCCTTCTACGTTGACGCAAGTTGGTCCCCCAGTTAANAGTGCATCTATGCCTTCTACGTTGACGCAAGTTGGTCCCCCAGTTAGTTAAATGCATGTTGGTGAGTTGCCCTCTTGATTAGCTATCAACCACTGGGTGTCTTCTTGTCATGTGGTTGCTACATACAGGCATTTTTGTATGTTAATTTCTTGGGCACACCGGTTTCATGCAGGCATTGCTGAACATTCCTATACATAATCACACCTTGTATCATTGTATGTGATGTATGGAACTTTCTTCTTCTTGATCTTTCCAAAAATTTTTTCCTTAGATATTTTTAGGGAAAGATCGTAGATTCCTAGGCATGCGTTTATGGTACTTAGCCATGCCCTTCTCATTATTGTTGGAAAGTCCCCTTTGTCATTGTTTACTTGTATCACTATGAAATCAGCTAGGTATGAACACCCACACACAGTGGTAACGATGTCCTCCACCAGTCCCAAGGGGACAGTGATGGACTAGTCAGCTAGCTCTAAGCGAATATTGCTTTTCTTTAGTGGAGGCAGGTTCCAAGCTTTATACATCTCTTGTGATATTAAGTTGACTCTGGAACCTGAGTCCAGAAGAGCTTTACATGGTTCATTCCTAGTGACTTGGAGATAAATTAAAGGACTTCCAGGATCAGAGAATTTGCTGGGAAGGTGGCCCTCCTTAATCTAGTCAGTGACAACATGTGTTAACATAACCGTGTGCGTTAAGCTCTATTTCTGGTTTGAAGGGAGCTCTGAAGCCTTATTTGATGGCAAAGCGTTCAAAGGCTCAACCGCTTGTGGTTGTGAGAGCTTGGTTGGACTGTTGGTTATGAAGAAAGGTCTTCTCTTTGTGCGGTTGTCAGAACTTGCAGTAGGTTGAAGGTTTATAGCTCTCATAGCATTGCGTTGTTGCGGTTGAGTGGGGAGTTCCCCTTGCATTGCTGGAGCAAGTGGTAATGGAGCTATCAGTGTGAGAGTTGCAGATGGCTTTGGAGGATGGTATGTCTGTGGGTTGTCTCACCCAGGAGAAGGAGTCCTATAATACTTTCGAGCTCGGTAGTGATGTTGTCATGTCACGTGACCAATA
Source organism: Gnetum montanum (assembly GCA_015680685.1). NCBI lineage: Eukaryota > Viridiplantae > Streptophyta > Gnetopsida > Gnetales > Gnetaceae > Gnetum > Gnetum montanum. The sequence goes on along the minus strand of MNCI01022929.1, from coordinate 223,140 downwards.
GAGTCATGTGGAGAGATTGGCTGCTACACATAATAGCCATATGGATTTGGTTTCCAGTAAGGGTATTGTTGCCTTAGTGGTGGCATCCCCCATGACTGTGGGTATTGCCACTGCTGGTGTTGCTCAATAGGTTGTGGCGGAGTTCCACTTGGATAATACGTTAATGGTTGGTGGAACTACCTTGGGTTACCTTGGGGATAAGGTAACCGTCGGGGTGCTTGTCGTTTGTTAAGTTGTGGGTTAAGTGCATACATCCCAGACTCTTGTAGATTTGAGATTACTGGGCAACATCCCTTAGGATGGTCGTATTGGCATATCTCACATCCACCATCATTGTTCGTATCAGAATCCACAACCTCTTTGGTGATAGCCATTTTACCCTTGCCTTTGTTATGTGCATGGTCCGTGTCCCTCTTTTTCTTTTTATCATAGTCACTACCTCACTCCTTAGACTCCTCTACGATTTTGAGAACAGTTTCAAATCTACTATCGAAGGAGTCCCACATTTGGTCTACCTTTGCCGACACTTCTATTATTAATTTTTGGAGTGGCAAGATTTCCCTATTCACTATCTCTTCGAGTGGTGACTCTTCCTCCTCCTCACAAAATCTCACTCCCTTTTTTCGGAGGGAAGGATCGTTGTTGTACTTTTCCACACTTTCTCTTTTATGTAGTTCTCCTTCTTCCTTGGCTACTTGCTCTAGCAATCTATGGACCTGATGGGACCTAAGCTCTGATAATCTCCCTTGGGCATACATTCCAAGGGTTCTCCTGGTTTCATGCCTAAGTCCATCTACGAGATGGCGTAGTTGATCCTGCTGCGAGTAACCATGGCCCGGGCAATGATGTAACAGTGCATAATAACGGCCCATGGCAGCATCCACGGGTTCGTAATTTCCTTGCTTCCATCCTAGGATTTATTTTCGTAGGTTGGACACCTGGGAGTATGTTTGATATTTATCATTAAACAGTTCTAGCATCATACTCCACCTTCAAATGGATTTCGGTTCTAAGGATCAGTACCAGCTTTCCGCTTCTTTCATCAATGTCCTTGGGAATAACTTTAGTTTTTGCCATTCATTCTCAATGTTTTGCAAGGCACATGCATCGTGAAATGCTTGTAAGTGGTTTTGAGGATTAGTGTTGTATCCCCCCTCAAATCATGGGATATTATTCATGTCTAACCTCTTGATCCTACTATCTTTTTGGTGCCTTGTGGGAATTCTTAAGGCCTCCGTGATGTCTAACATGCTTCAGGTTGCAAGTAGGGGTTCTTCATGGTCATTTCTTTCATAGCGTCTATGATGTATACGCAGTTCCCTACTCTCCCTTCTTCTATGCCGTGATTCTCTAGAATGTCCTTGTCCTCTTTCTCGACTTTCTCATCGAGGTTTCTCACTCTGTTTACCTTTGTCCTCACGGTTAGGCTCCTTATGACTGCGTCCTGATATTGAAGGAGAGGGTGAATGTGATGATGAAGGTGAAGAAGAAGGAGGACCATTGCCATGATGATGTTCCCTATTGTAACGACGGAAAATGTCGGCAGCTGGAATACCAAACAAAATTTGTATATACAGTCTTAACCACAGATCCGTGCGAGGGCTGTGCTGGAGAAAACGAATCCGCAGTGCCCTAAACAGTCTTGTCGATCAGACAGGGACTTACTAAATCAGTAAACCGATGGGGATTATGAATATTTTATGGAAAGATTTGATTCGACCAGTCACAAAATGAGAGAAAAACGATGTGGATTAATTGTAATGATGATAACGTTAACACAACAAAAGGAATCAGACACGAGAGAAACGCGTGATTTCAAGATCTATGCTTTGACCCGGAAAAATGAGTATTTTGTATACCAAATTACACTAGGGAGTTCCCGATTATCTTGTGTGAAACAAGCACAAAATAACAAGAAAGCTGTCTAAGCAGAAGTATAGAATGGAGTCCGATCTACCTCGTAGGCCAGAGATGGGATGCAAGGAAGGTCAAGTTCTGATGTCTATCAATCAATTGCTTCTGATCAATAGAGCTCACAAACCGTGCCAGATGATCTCTCGATCTCTAATCTACTCCTTTTGCCTTGGGTAGTCTCTGCTCGGAACTGCCAATGATTACCAATGGAGAAAGTTGTGTCTTCGCCAAAGGGCCAATCGCTCCTACTGCCAATGCTCAAGCAAAATGTTTCTTGTCTCTGCTAAAAGATAGTGCTGCCAAAAGATTGCCAAAATGGTGCTCTCTTTCTCTGTCTCTCTGTGTGTCTCTGTCCCTTTTTTCTTTGCCCACTGGGATATTTATAAGTTTGACAATGTGTGGAGAAGGCATGGCTGTGATAACACGTGTTTCAAACTTTTCAGAAGATCGTTGACTTGATCATCCTTGTGTTGAAATTCGTGACTACGCACAATGCGCGCATCTGCGTATTGTGCGTATGAATAACAAATGTCGATCGGGCATGTCTTAGTTGATTTTGGGCTACATTACGCTCGTACGCATTGCGTCGCATGCAAGAGCGTAATAAAGCACAAAAGTAATGGACTCAAGTTGCTTTACGCTCGTTCACGCTGCCAAGTGTAGTGAAGCGTAAACGATGATTAACTTGGCGATGAGTTACGCTGACGTACGCTGCGTTGCATAAAGAGCGTAAGGTGATCAATCTACAAGAAAGAGAAAAGAGTTAATCTATTGTGCTTCCTTTGGACTCTCTTTGACGTTTTCGAAGCTCATTACGCTGCCTTGCATAGCAGAGCGTAAATCTGCTCTTGGACAAAAGACTTAGCAGAATACACGAGAGATCGCATATTACGCTGCTTAGGCCTTAGGCTTCGCCAAATCTGTTGAAGTAAACCGCCTTCTAATATCAGACTATGTTCCGCTGAGCGTCATTACGCTATGTTGCGTACTATAGCGTAAAGACGGAAAACATAGTACGATAGGAAATCTGCAAAAGGAAACCGAAGTCTTGATGCCGCGCGCCTCTTTGCCTTGCCTTGCCTTGTCCTCCTTTCTGGAATTCCGTCATGTACTTTTGCCTAAATCGGGAATCTTCGCCTGAGGCCGACTCACAATTCTCACGGTGTTTCACCTACCTTCTCTTCAGTAGTCTCGGCCCCGATCATGATTACGATCAAAATGCTTGCTCTTATCATGTGTTTGTGTTCCCCCGTTGAACACTTGGTGATCATGGGGATCAGAATCAGGGTTGTGAATCATGGAGTGAAGGTGCTGATACACCACCTCCTCACCATCGTTAGGAGGGGAAACATCATTTTGTGGAGAACCTATTGAAATAGTTTCATCACCCTCAATTTCGCTTAAGACGGGTGGAGCGTTATGGGGTCCTTTGCCCTTCAAAGATGTATGGTAACTCTCCTGTCGCAAGTCCCATTGATGTTGTGCTTCTGTGGGATGGTAGTCCCTTGTGTCGTAATCACATGCAATGTACTCTACGTACAATTGTGACATGCCTATTCATGCAAGAGCACGAAGGAGCATGTTGGGGACTACTCGGTCTAGAGGCAACACTATGTTATCCTCCAAGTCTCTCCAACATAGTTGTTCATCTTGATGGAGATTAAAGATAAAGCTGGGTATATACTCATCGTGATGACTATATACCACACGGAATTGTTAAGGAACTGGCGAATCTTTGTTACATGTGTTGTGCCGCCGACTGTCTCTAGTGTTGTTCCTAGGCGGTGAAGTGCTTTTGTGCGAAGAAGAAGACATTTTTGTCTTGTTCAGTGTGCTAACTACCGTTGTCTTATTTTTATTTTGATCAACCCCTAGGTTTGTTCTAGCATCCCAAAGATATGAATGATCTCCTATGTTCTACATAGCGCACAAACAACTAAGTCCCCGACAACGACGCCAATGATGAGTGGCGAGGTACCCCTACACTCAATCATATGAATACGAGCATCTCACACATGATCTGGTCGAACGCCAAGAACTAAGTGCTTACACGCCTTAATGGAACACTTAAGGTTAATCAATCGTTATCTTCCCAAACTTACTTGTATTGTCACGGTTGTATGGTTAAGTAAGCTTGAGGTATATGATTTTTATATCTTTTATCTTTTTAATGTCTTATGCTAATAGGAGAAGGTGAAGAGAACTAGGTGACTAAATTTCATTAACTATTTACTAACTAAGTTCTAATTGTCCTAACACCAGTACCCGTTCCCACTTGCCGCACACATCCTGAACTAGTGCAATGCTGCTGGGATTACCAAATGCTATTCGATACTAGGTTACCAAGCGTTGCACATGTGCTCGAAGCGATCGTACTGAGTGCACTTAAGTAGGAGGGTCAAGGGTTGAGAGAGATTAATTATTTAAGAAAGCATTTAAACATTCAACAATAATTAATTCCTATTTAGCTTAGTTCACATGTTGCAAGGTTTATCAGAAAGTTTGTCTTTATTATTGTACACAAATGTGTGCTTAGGTACAATTTTCTTGAATAAAATCCATTCATTTTAAAACTCTGACTACGAGCACATGGAAATTATTCTAACTTTGGAATGGTAAAACTGCTATAGTTTGGCTAAGGGTCTAAGTCTAGATACCTAAAATAGGGAAAGCTGCCTCTTATTTATAGATATTGCGACAGGCTGCGATATCGTGTATGTGATATCGTGGCTCATCAGGGCACTTAGAAAATATTCTAACTTTGGAGAAGACAAACTACAAGAGCTTTGCTATATATGATAAAAACTAATAAACTATATAAAAAACTTATCAAAATTATGAGCCTAAGCACTATATTTATAAGCCAACATATAACTTGCGATATCGGATATTCAACATTGCATCCTAGGCTTCGACATCGAGTATCCAATGTCAAGGCTCCAATATTTGGTATCTGATATCGAAGCTAGTTAAAACATGATTTATCATACCCCCACAATTGAATGAAGACTTGTCCTCAAGTGAAGAAGAGGAGGAACAAGTTCCTTACAAAATATTGGGAAGGTATGGGACTATTGACTGACATACAAACTAACTCAAATGAAACAACAGATTCTAAGTGCTTGAGTGTATGGATATATAATCTTTTAGAAAATTTGGGTGTTCATAACAAGAGAGGAGAACATCCTAGATACAACTAACATCCACTCCCCTTGGAAGTTAAAGAGCGAGAGAGGAGATCCAACGATCATGAATGATCCTTGTCGTGTGGTACTACCGCATCATCCTTGGTGAAGATAATTCTGCTTCTAGTTCATGCTTCCCACTGCAATCACAAAAAAATCATGAATTAGTATGCAATGTGTAGCACATAGCTGGTAAGTACCTTGTCTCATCAGTAATTACACTTAGCTAGGTTGTGATTGTGATAAATTGATTCCTTCAGGAGTGTTAGCAGGAAGACTAACAAATAGGGTAAAATAGATAAGCAGTCCATTAAATTTGAAAAAATTCTACTCAAAGAAATATTTAAAGAGGGTGTAAGAATTCACAATAATAAAAAGGAAAGTTCATTGAAAAATGTTGTGAAAATATGCACAATTGGATGTCATTGATGAGGTAAACAAAAGGATTTGATTGTGAGAGTGTCTAAGGATAAAGAACTTAACTAACCTAATCAAAAGGTATGTAAGTGGATCCTTCCCAAAGTAGACATAGGCCTTTTATTGCCCTTGCATAACTTCAAACTAAGGAGTCCATAGGCCCCGTGGATGATTAATGGTTATGGAAGGTTAAGTACAAAAACCTAGAAGAAACCACCTAAAAATTTCAACACTTCAAACCAGGACATCAAATAAGAATAGATGGATGAGAGAGAGTGGAATGGAGCTCTTAATTAAGGTCACATGAAGTCCCTTGTGAATTTTATGGTTAAATGACTTGATAAGATCCATCCTTAGTCCAGACCAAAACCAACCACATTTAATGAATTTGCATTATCATTCTAAGATCAGTCCATCCCCCTGACACATAAGAGTGCTTCCACAAAACAACCACCATTCCCTATTAGAGTAGAAAAAAAGTAGGAAGTGAGGAAGGGCCTTAGTTAGAGGGGATCTTCAAGCATGTGTAACATGTCTTTCTAGTCCCATAACTAGTGCTTGCAGCCCATTTATTTTATCTAAGGGGTGTGCTTTTAATTCCCATCGTTTTTTTTTGAAATGGGAACCATACCATGTAAAGACTTATTTTTTTATTGTGTCTAAGGGGTGTGCTTTGAATTCCCATTATTCATGTTTTCTTTTTTTTTGTGAAATGGGAACCACACCATGCAAATACTTTATCCAACTTCCTTTATTGATCGACATGGAATGGTAAAAAATCCATGAAAACACACATGCACCTAGGTAAGTAGAAAGGCACAAAGAATATTAAATCCCTTTGAAGTCACACCTTGTTCAAACCTTTGAATCCTTGTCAATTCCGAAAACTACCAAAGTCACAAATTTGTTATAATTTTGTTAATGAAAAAGGGATTGCATATTTCCAAAACAAGGAAAACCATAGAATTTGTGGATGGGTGGATGTTGTGGACTCACTGCCTGTTTCATGAAAAGAAACCATGTCCTCATTATTAGTAACAAAATTCAAAGCTAGAATCCAGACACCAACAATCAAATAACAACATAGTACATACCACCATTAAGCAACGAATTAGCACTGTGCTTGGCACTTATTAACAAAAAGTTAGAAAATCATACCAGAATAAAAGAAAATATAAACAAAAGTGTAAAATATTCAAGAAATAACAAATGTACTAACGATGTTGTAAAAAAAATTAGAAAATATTAATAACATGAAAACAAAAAGATGTAAACTAAAGAATGTGTAAAACAAAAAGTTGCAAAACAAAAATGGTGAAAAACTAAGGTTCCACTTATATAGTTAACATGGATGGCCATCTCCTCCATGACTGAGTTGAAAGCAGGAGATCCAAAATATTGAGCATGGTTGTCCATTCAATGAGATGTTTGTTGTATTTGTTGGATTATGCTCGTGGAAAGGTTTGACTTGTTGTATGTTGACCAGTTGTTTCTTGTTGGGGCTTTCAGGTTTGTAGATCATCATGGCCTTTGAAGAAAAAGTTTCATAAATTATATAAGGTCCTTCTCACAATGTTTGGAACTTAGTTCATTGAGGTATGTGTGTGGGGTTCTAGTAGAGAACCTCATCTCCTAGTTGAAGTTAGACTTCTCTAATTTTAAGGTCATGGCACTTTTTGTTGTAGGCCTTGTTCAACTTGTTAGACGATAGGGCCACCAATCAATTTTCCTCTAGCAAGTTGAGATTCATTAGTCTTTCTTTTTGTCGTAGACTCAAGTCAAGGTTGAGCTCACAGGCTGTTGAAAGTATACAAAGTTCAAATTGAATAGCAAGTGTTGGTAATTTTCTATACACAAGCTCATAGGGAGAGTAGCCTATAGGAAGTTTCCATGTTAAGTGGTAGGCCCAAAGGGCATTGTTAAGTTTTGTGCTCCAATCTCTCTCATATTTGCTGATAGTTCTTGTTAGAATCCTTGTGATTTCCCTATTGGTAACCTTAGCTTGACCATTGGCTTAGGGATGGTAGGGTATTGTGAGTTTATGTTCAACCCCCAAGCGTTGCATGAACTTCCAAAAGGAAGTGCCTGTAAAGTGAGTTCCATTATTAGAAATTAATGCACGTGGCACACCACACCTATTTGCAACATTTTGTTGTAAAAATTGAGCAGTAGTAGAAGATGTACAGTCGATGAAAGCTGCTGCTTTTGCCCATTTTTTACAATAGTCAACAGCGAGTATGATGTACACCTTTCCATTTGACATGGGTGTGATGGGACCCATGAAGTTAATGTCCCAGATGTTGAAGGGTTCTAGTGGTTGAATCCATTATTGAGATTCCTTCATTTGAGCAGTCATTCCACCATCTCATTGGCATCGTTCACAAGAGCGAACATATTGGTGAGTGTCCCTGAAGATTGTTGGTTAATAGTACCCTACCATCAAGATTTTAATAGCCGTGCATCTCCCAGCATAGTGGCCTCTGCAAGGACGTTCATGAGCAACTTGGAGAATGCGCAATCGATCAACATCAAGGACATACCAATGAACTAGGCCATTGGTGCACACCTTGTAGAGGTGTTCGTTGATCTCCATGAAGTGTTTTACCTAGTGAAGAAACTACTATTTCTTTCAATGGTTTAGCCCTTGTGACATCTCTTGGATGAGAAGATAGATGAGAATGTCATCATAGCATTTAGGCTCACTAGGAAATTGTTCAGTTATAGCCCCAGCAAAGAGGAGTTCGTCAGGAAACATATTAGATAGTGGGCTTTCTTCTTCTTTGTTATCTCGTCATAATCGAGACAAGTGATCAACAACCACGTTCTTAGTGCCCTTTTGATCTACCATTGTAAGATTGAATTTCTACAAAATCACTAGCTATCGTATGACATGGGGGCTTTGTGTTGGCTTGTTCATCAGGAAGGGGATGGTGTTGTGATCTATATGCACAAATACTTTGTATCCAAGCACATAATGCCTAAACTTTTCTAGAGCAAACACCACTGCCATCAATTCTTTTTCTGCGGTGGTGTAGTTCAGTTATGCACCCACAATGCTTTGGCTAGGGTAGTGGATGTAATATAGACATTTCTTGTCATCCATCTATGTAAGCATAGCTTGACATAATTTGATGCATCTATCATAACATAAAATGGTCTAGACTAATTGGGTGCTTGTAGGATTGGAGTTTCTACAATTTTCTCCTTCAACTGTTGGAATGCTTACTCACATTCTATGATCCAGACAAATGGAACATCTTTCTTTGTCAACTCCACCAATGGTTTTGCGACCTTAGAGAAATTCTCTATGAATCATCGATAGTAGCCAATATGTCTGAGGAATGATTGAACATCTTTGATAGTTTCTAGTTGATGGATTATTCCTTGGATGATCCTTATTTTTTCGAGATCAACCTCAATTCTTGTGATATGCAGGGGTTAAAAGGTAGTAGGGGCATTGCACAGACCAAAAGGCATTTTGTGATATGAAAAAGTTCCCTAGGGACTTGTGAATGTTGTTTTGGCTTGGTCTTTAGACACGATCTGGATTTGGTTATAGCCATTCTAACCATCCAGAAAACTATAGTAGCAATGCTTGGATATTATCTATGATCAACAATGGCAACAGAAAATGATCCTTAAATTTTTCCATTTTCAGCAATTGAAAATTGATGCAGACCTGCCACTTACCATCTTTCTTGAGCACAATAATGAGTGGAGCAACCCACTCACTATTCGCAATGGGATAAATAAACCCCACCTTAAGAAGTTGCTCAATTTCTTCCTTGATGATCTGCTTCAGTTTGGGGTTCAATCGCCTCTATGGCTATCTTTTTAGCTTCATGGCTGGATCAGTGTAAATGTGATGCTGGCGTATCTTAGGAGCAATCCTTTTGAATTTAGGATATGACCAAGCAAAAGCTATTGACCATTTTTCAACCACATTCAATAGCATCATTTTCTAGTCTAGAGCAAGATTTACATTGATTATGATCAACTTCCCATTCTTCAAAAATACATTTTCCATGTCAGCTAGTAGAGTTTTTAGTTCAAGGGGCTCTTACTTGAAATTTTTAGGAATTTCCAGCTCTCTCCAATAGGTATCATCATTTTCATCATTAAAGAGTTGGTGATGAACTTGCTCTAGTTCATTCATGCCTATGACATATGCACATGTCAGGCTCTTAGTTGGTTCCATGCAAAGTATGCTACTCTCAGAATCAATGGTCAACCACTGGGTGTCCTCTTATTTTATGGTTGCTATGTACAGACACCTTTGAATTTCTACTTCCGGTGCACACTGCTTGCATGCAGAGATGCTCATTTCATTGCCTAAAGTTTCTGCACATAATTGCACCCTGTATTGCTATATGTAATGCATGGAACTCACTTTTTCTTGATCTTTTTGAATGCATTTTCTTTGGATATTTCCAAGGAAAGATCTCTGATGCCCATCCTTACATCAACGGTGCTTAGCCATGTCCTTCCCATGATGATTGGGAAGCCCCCTTTGCAGTTCTCCACTTTGATCACTAGGAAATTAGTAGGATAAGACCACCCATAGTCAGTGGTCACAATGTCTTCTACTAGTCCCAATGAAATAGTAATGGACTAGTCTGCTAATTCTAATCTAATATTGTTTTTTTTAAAGGAGGCAGGTTCCATGTAGTATACATTTCATGAGAGATCAGGTTGACACCGAAAATAGAATTAAGAAGAGCTTTGCATGGTTTGTTTCCAGCAATTTGCAAATAGATCAGAGGACTCCCAAGATTTGCTAACTTCCTGGGAAGGTTTCTAGCACAGATCCAATTAGATATAACATGAATAAGCATCATAGTGTGGATCCTAGGCAATGTTTGGTTTGAAGGGGACTTGAAAGAATTTGATACAGAGGAAGACAAAAGAATAGGGTTATCAACTACAAGTGTATTTGAGGGCTTAGACAGATTACATGGTTGGAAGAAAGGTATTTTCTTTGATCGAGTATCCAAACCACTTGGTTGATGAACCAGTTATAGATTAATGGCCCTGGTAGTGTTGTGTTGTTGTGGATGAGCTAGGAGTTCACCCTACATAGGTGGAGGAGGTGGTAGCTATGTTAGAGGAAGATGTGCAAGAATAAGAGGAGGATAAGGGTAAAAGGTGGTATCCCTTCTTGCATGTGGAGAATGAGTTTAATAATAACCAGAAGGATGGTAGTGAGATTAGAAAGTAGAAACATGACTAGAGGAGTCACGTGGAGACGAGGGTTGTTAAATGTAATACCCATATGGATTAGGTTATCTATAAGGGTATTATTGCCTTGATGGTGTCAACACCCATGACTTTGGTTGCTACCACTGTTGATATTGTTCATATGATTGCAGTGAAGTTCCACTTGGATAATATTGTTGTTGGTGGTGGAACTATCTAGAATTACTTTGAGGGAAATCTTTTGGATGTTTTCCTTTATGTTAGTTGTGGATTCAAAACATGTACCCTAGATTCCTGTAAGTGTGACACTATGGGGAAACATCCCTTAGGATGTTTATACTAGTAGATGTCACATCCACCATCATCATCTCGCTTTCTGCAACTTCTTCTATTGCAGTAATCTTGCCCTTACCTTTTTGATAGGCACATTCAACATCCTTGAGCCTCCTGCGCTAATGATTACTACTTCATTCTTTGGACTCTTTAGTAATTTTTAGGATAGCTTGAAGTCTACTATCCATGGAGCTCCATAACTGATCAACCTTGGCTGTAATTTCATATTGAAATTTTTGAAGTAGCAAGGCTTTCCTATTCTCCATCTCATTAAGTGCTGATTCTTCCTTACTATCACAAAATCGAACCTCCCTCTTGCAAATTGAAGGATCATGATTATACTCTTTTGTAGTTTCTTGTTTTCTCAATTCACCTTCCTCTTTATCTACTTGCTCAATCAATTTCTAGATCTAATGGGCTATTAATTCTGATAGTTGTCCTTGAGCATAGATGCCAAGGGTTCTTCTTGTTTAAGATCGAAGCCTATTTACAATATGGCAAAGTTGATCCAGTTGAGAATAACCATGGCCAGGACATCTATGCATTAAGGAATAGTATCGACCGATGGTGGCATCTAAGGGTTTATCTATTTCTTGTTTCCATCCTTGGACCTACCTTCTTAAGTTGGACACTCTATAGTATGTTTAATATTTATCATTGAACAATTCAAGCATTGTACTCCATCATCTAATAGATTCTAGTTCTAAGGACTGGTACCAGTTTTCTGCTTCTTTAATGAGTGTCTGTGGGAACAACTTAAGCTTTTACCACTCATTTTCTATATTTTGCAAGACACATGCATCTTGAAAAGCTTAGAGATGGTTCTGTGAATCTAAGTTATATCCCCTTTCAAACCGAGGGATATTGTTCATGTCTAGCCTTTTGATCTGACTATCCTTCACATACCTTGTTGGAATTCGTACTACCTTTGCAATGTTTAGCATACTCTAAGTAGTAAGCAAAGGCTCATCGAGGCCTTGATTTTGGTGCCTACAATGCCTTGTACTACCCATTCGTTCATGGCATCGTGTCTCTCTTGAATGCTCGCTCCCTTGGTCTTGCCTTGCCCAACGGTCCCTTCGATCATTTTGGTCTCAACAGTCACCTCCATCATGGTCGTGCCCTTTACGATTATGATTAGAGCCAGAAGAAGAAGAGGATGATAATGAAGGTGAACAAGAAGGAGGACTAGCACCATCATGGTGCCTGCTACCACCTCTTCAATGATCACAAACATGATCATGATCTTGTTTCTTATCTGCATCCTTGCTTTGACTTGCCTCTTTGGATCCTTCTTTGTCATTGGATCCATTCTTACTAGGACCAGGATTGTGAATCATGGATTGCAAGTTCTAGTTTTTACCTCTTTCACCAAAGTTAAGGAGAGGAATTTCACTGAATGGAAAACCCCTAAAGCAGGGCTCTCCACCATCTTTTTGGTAAATAGGAATGGAGAATCATTAAATCCTTTTTCCTTCATAGATTCATAACGTTGTTCTAATTGGCAATCTATGAGATGTGCCTCAGTGGGATGATAATCCCTGGCATCACTATCTTGCACTACATACTTAGCATGAAATCCTTGGAGACCCCATTGTATAAGCATTTGTTAAAGCATTGTAGGAACAAATCGATTGGGTGGAAACACAATGTTGCCCTCCATGTCGCGCCACGACAACTGTTCATCTTGGTGTAGGATGAAGGTGAAATTTGGTACATACTCGTCAGGATGAGCATATACCACTTGGTATTGTTGAGGCACTGGCGGATGTACTCTGTTAGACTTGGGTGGAAAATCATTCCTATGAGAAAACGACAGTTTATGTTAGAAAAATCAAAATGCAGTGTGCTTCTTAAAATTGTTGTAGTAATCTTAAAATGTAATATGACTCTAAGGTTCATTTTAATGATTTGAATAATTTTCACTAAATCTAGAGAGAGCACGAAACAACCAAAAGGTTCTTGACAACGGCACTAATGATGAGCAGCAAGGTACCCCTATGTCCAACCATACGAATCACTAAGGCATTCACATGCAATTCAGTTGAATTCCGTGGACTTATAGTTCTCGAGTGCACTAATTCTCTACAAAGTGAAATGGGCGTTGAAAATGTTCGTTGTCCTGCCAACTATACTTGTGAAGCTCAAGGATATGGTTTAAGTGTAATTGAGGCACATGATTTTTATCATTTTTATGTTTTGTAAGTTTAATCACCTACAACAAGAATAGAAGGTAGAGGAATTTAATATCTAATTATTCTACTACCTAGCTAGCCAAAATGTTATTCACTTACATCCTGAACATGTATAGTGCTACTAGGCTACCAAATGTTAAGCATTTCTAGGTTACCAAGTACTACACGTATGCTGGAGGTGGTCGTGCTTGTGTTCATTAATAACTAAAAATTAATTACTTAATTAAAGCCCATTGAAATGAAGTGCATGAATATTAAATGCATAAAGGAAACATTTAATCTATTTTTAGTGTTGCAAGGATGATCAAAAGCATTCATTTTTATTCCTGTCACATTGCTATGCTTAGGTACATCAGTGTTTAAACAAAGATCCGTACACACTTAGACTCTTGTTGCGGGCACTCAGAAAATATTCTAACTTTGGAGAAAACAAACTGTAAGAGCTTCACTATCTATGACAAAAACTAATAAACTATATAAAAAAACTTATCAAAGCTATGAGCCCAAGCACTATATTTATAGGCCAGCATATACCCCACGATATCAGATATTCGACATTGCATCATGGGCTCCAACATTAGGTATCCGATGTTGAGGCTCCGATATCAGGTACTTGATATCAGAGCTAGTCAAAACATGATTCATCACCAAGTGCAGGGTATATATAGACAAGGGTTTAGATCCAACAATTGTAACTTAAGCAAAGGTTAAGAGAAAAATAAGATCTATACTTTTGATGGACTAATTAAAAGCTTCCATTAATTTAATTATAGACAAGCATCATAAAAGGAGGTCCTAGTTGTACCGGTAAGGATAAACAAGTTCTTGACAATATTCTTATCCCTACAAATTTAAAATGTCACAACTCTCAAATTGCATTTTCATTTCCCAAATCATTTAAATCAATATCTTCCTAACAAATCCTTCTACCAAACCAAGCTTTCAAACCCATAACTATTACACAACTGTTGGAAGAACAAAAACACAAAAATACACTTATAAATGCATAAATTAGCACACCAAGCATGCGTGGGAAAATACCTATCCGAAATACCTTTCCAAGCCATGGTGCTTGTTTTAGAGTCTAACAAGGTCAATGCCCATGAGAAATAGAAAAAAACAAAAATCAAAATTCATATTAATTGCACTTCATCATCATCTCATTTAACATGAATAAACACAAGGCCTAAACCAAACACACATAAAGCAAACACACTCTTCACAAGTTAAAAAAAACTAAGATCAAAGCACATTTTAAAATACCAATGCCTTTTGTATTTCATGAAATATTCTCCTTTTTCTTACTATCTTATTTTTTGAAATCCAATACTTAAATTAACTCTCAAAAGTCATAACTTGCTTGCCTATGTTTATAACTTCCACCATTCAATAAAATACTTTCTTTCTTGGTTACCTTATTACTTTTCATCTTTCATGTTGAGTTATAAAGTTAACTAAAGGGAAAATTTTACAAGATAATAATTAGGCTTACTATCTTTTGTATGTTGGACAATGCAAAAGATGCATGAACAATAAATCAATGTGATTTAGAAAAAATAAACTACACAATACAAAGATTAGAGGAAGACTTAGGGTTGCTTCTATTTTAAATAAGTTACAAGAATGGTGACTTAGATGGTTTGGGATGGTGGTTAGGCCTATGTAAAGAACATCACATAATAAGCCTATAGAAAAAGGTTTCTACATCATTGTTTTGAGAAAGACATTGAAAAGAAGACCAATAAGACATGGGAAAAAAACCAATTGAAGATGATATGAAAAAAATTGCAAATAACAAAGATATAGCTCTTCATAAAGGTGAATGGTAAAAGGAAAAGGTGTAGTTGACCCCAGTTTGCTAGGACAAGACTAGGATGATGACCACAACGTAATGTTACAAATATTCACATCACTATTCTACTAGGTAGCATTAAGTTATAAATTAACAAAAATTCTCTAAAAAGACTTTTGAAACTAGTCCAATAGATCCAATGGGTCTTAGTGGACATAAGGTAAAAATTTTAGTTTCAGTTTCACTATTCATGAAATTATTAATCTTGCACTAACATTAAATACATTATAATAAAATTTATAAAACTTTTGTAACCTCAAAATGATTCCAGTATACTAGGCATTGATTATCTTAATGTTGGTTTAAACTTTTCACAAGTATTGGTATTTGAGACTTTTTACCAAGTCATTTAAATTTTATGACTAGCTCCTCACTTTTCATAAGTGTTTTCTCCACTTCAATTCTTCCCAAGTTATTTAAATTTTATAACTAACTCCTCACTTTTCATAAGTGTTTTCTCATCTTAAATTCTCTAGATGAGGATATAACTTCTTACCTTCTACTATTCCAATTCCTTAATGCTTTCAACACTTCCTTCTTTTCTTTCCACAATGATGAGCAATCACTCCTTAAGCATCTTTACTAATAATTTCATGAATCCAAACTCCTTGTCACTAGGCTTCATAAATAATACTAGACATTTATTGAACCCAATTGATCACATAAATAATTCTTAAATTATGCATATTAATAGCCCACCCTAGACAAAAGATAAAAGCAAAAGGATATCTACATGTTCATTGAAATAAAATAGACAATTATGCATGTGTAAGTAAACTTGGTCAAAATAAAAAATTTTCAAGGATGACCAAAATCATAAAGAGATTCACAACAGAACTACTATGTGTTCGTTGAAATAAAATAAACAATTATGCATTTGTAAGTAAAATTAGTCAAGAATTTTTAAGGGTAACCAAAATCATAAAGAGATTCACAACATAACTACTAAGTAAGTTCAAACAACTATAATTAGCCATGCAATTTTTTCTATATTCAACGGCAATGCATGAGTTCCTACCCGTACCAAAAATCATAACAAAGTTAAAAAGACTGCAATGCAATAAAAAGTCATAGATATTGTGAACAAGGATGTTCCCATCTTTTTCAGACTTTTAAAACTTATCCACTTTCTTAAATTAATCATAATAAACTATTTTTTAAAATTTAATCAAACTAATTTTTGAAATTTAATCCTATAATTTATGATTTGCAAATTATAAATTCAATTTTGATGAAAATACTTAATCTAACACACTTCAAAAGTTCCGTTCCAATTCTAATCCCCTACCTAAAATTTATGTAGAGAATACCCAAAACTTCAACTTTTTAGACGTATAGATGTAACCTAGAATGCTTTTATCCTGGTTAAGGACAAAAACAATTATCTGTCAAGAGCAACATTATTTATTCTAGTGTTAAGATAACTATGCACATGGCCATGTCCATAAATTTTGTTCAATACGAAGAAAACTGAAACGAGTTACAAAAGAACCCTACAGTTATTATTTGTACTAAAATTTTTCAAAATTTGCAATTTTTATAAAAATCATGTGAAAAAGAAGAAGACTGCAATTTTTAAAATTATTACAAAAATTAATTCCTTAAAAAGTGAAAATAATGTTTATTCTTGCTCAACATAATTATCATACAGAACAGACCAAGAAACTAGATACAGATTTTGGCACCTCATGATGAATATTGACTACATCTTCTATCCATGGCAGAGTACAAAAACACGTGAATAAGATTGCAATGACCCCTTCCTGCTTATGGCTTACTGTTATTTTCTTGCAACATAAGGTACACTTCTTTCAAATGAACAGCACATCTTCTGCCAGTACATCAGATGAACCAATAGAAAGAAGACTGGAAAACAGGATCTGAAATCTACATTGGACAAGGATAATCTCTCTGCCCTAATATACAAAATATTTCAAACAATGTTAAGAAACAAACTACAAGGTATACAAAAATTATGTGAAACCTCTTCAGCAAACTTACAACATTTCCTCTCGTGAAAACAATAATGTAAAACTATTTTACAAAATATTTGGTCAGGAATCTGAATTCATGTCATGAAGATGTTTAATGCACGTAATGAACGTCCAAAGCCCGGTCGCACTGGATCGAAGTAATAGAATTGTTCCCATAATGATAAATTGACATCTTTCAAATTTGTAAGATGCTCACGTCACTATGAATAATGGCTAGAGTTCACCACTCTTGTTAGTTTATCCACGCTACAGCAAGTGTCAACTGCCAACAGCAGACTCTGATGCTTGAGCTTCATTTATTGTACGTCCAGAAGACCCAGCATCTGCTGATTCAACATTCTGGGAACCATGACTAGGCTGTTGGTTTTCTTGGATTATCCCCAAAATAATTAAGATGGGCCTATGAATGATGAGTTAGAGTTGTCAAGCTATAGAAGAGAGTTGATCAAATTAATATCAAAATTAAGTACAATAAATTTAAAAAGTATAGTGAAGGTACCTTGAGGCAGTGTACTTGATATCAGGTTGGTTAGCATAATCAGTCAGGGGTTTCCTTAATGCAGGATCCCGGTTTAAGGCTTTTTCCAATTGTTCAGCAGGTAACTGCAAAAGAAACAGAAAACTATTAGCATGTTAGAGTTCATATTGATATAAAAATCATTTCCCAGTATGTTAATAGACAGATAATTCCAATGAATAGAAAGACATAAATTTCACGAACCTGTATTAGGGCACTTAATGAATGAGGCAATGTTTGGCGTGCACACATGAGAAATCCATTCCACAAATTTGGATATTTCCATATCTATGCACCAGAAAAAGAATATCTTAATCGGAAAATCTGTATTTATTTAAACCTTTAATAAAATAAATAAACAAAAGAACTAAGCTGACAAAGCTTTTATTGCCCCCAAGCGGTAGCCAAATGAAGTGCAACTAAACCAATAATTGCACCATAAAAAGACTTACCCAGATCATTCAATTGAGAAAATGAAATTTAACATGTAAAAAGTATATTAAATAGAACAAGGTTTTATCAGTACTATGCTATTAAAGCAAGCTCTGTTGAATAGTCTGTCACAAGATCACTTTCAAAAAAGGCTCAAGGTATGGGGAGGTTGGAAGTATGTTGAATAGTTCTTTCCAGCATACCTAAACTGCTCATAGAAACTCAAAAAACAGTTTCTACTTTACTGTTATTGGTAATTGGCAGAAAACAACAGAACTCAAGACCACAACAGTCCAGCTCTTTGAAGAAGACTAGAAGTACCACCTGTAGGATGAGAAGAAGAACTAAGATGTGGAGGAAAACAAACGAAAGCCAGATCAGATCGAACATCTAATGGCACTTTTAGTGCAAAACCAATGGCCCTTGAGGACTAGTCGTCTCATCCCCTATACATATTAAAACGAAACATGAATCCCAGAACATGCCAATGTGGTTCAGCCCCATCCATCTGCCCCGGACAGGCGCACCCTTGATTTCAAATACTTCCCAGCTCCTAATATTGACCTAGACCTCCATCCCAAGTTCCCAAACCTCACTATTTTTTTAGGCTCTCTACACCTAGCCCAGCCCCTTGCCAAGCAACCCCACCGGTCTAGCTGGCAATTAACTGCCTTGTGGCTATGCTCCATTGTTTGTGTTAGAGATAGTCTGAAAATGCAAGGCCTTCATTTAAGAATAAGTCCAGTGTCCAAGTCAAGATTCCAAGTTTAATTCTTACCTGAAGAATTTTTTATTTCTTAAAAGTTTACGTTGCAACATAGGAAAGCCATTTGTTTGTTTGTTAGCTGGACAAAAAGATAGTAGGAAATTCCAATTTATTTTTTATTAAAACTGAATCGATGACCGAATGTAACATTAAAAGGGCCCCAATTCATTGTCTCTTCATTTCTAGGCACTATAGCTCATGAGAAAGCGCTAGGCCATCATGCTTAAGCTGAAGCATTTCGAAGTCTCTTCATTTTTCATTATCAAGTATCAAATTCATTATTTACTCGTCATCACTCTGATCAAAATTTCTTCAACATCATCAATCACATCAATTCATCAATTTTCAATTATTCTTCATCAAATTCAGCATCAATTCTATCTCACAATTAATCATTTTCAAGTTTCTGTATCAATATCAGCTCTTCATCATCAGTTAAGTTCAAAAGATTCTCAGATTTGTATCGGAACTTCTTGTGCAACTTCAGAAACATGTGTCAATTGCATTAAA
This sequence comes from Gnetum montanum, assembly GCA_015680685.1. Lineage (NCBI taxonomy): Eukaryota > Viridiplantae > Streptophyta > Gnetopsida > Gnetales > Gnetaceae > Gnetum > Gnetum montanum. Next base: position 203,829 of record MNCI01022929.1, on the reverse strand, counting down.
TTCATTCGAATTTCTGTCAAGGCGAGTCCATCAACTCAGGTTTCATCAAAATCCAATCTCTAAAACTCGAGTTATACGAAAAAATCAATTCAACCACAACGTGTGGTCAAGTCATGGTCTGCACAAAACGGAACAATGAGGTCACCATAACTCATGACCAAAAATTTTGCATTTTTTGACATCACCACAACCCATGGTGAGGTCCTGGTGCCATCGCCACAACCCTTGGTCTTCCTCCAAAACTCAATGTGCATTTACCTCATTCCAATTTGAGACCACAAGGCCTCTACAACCTGTGCTGAATTTGCCCTAATTCCGCTAGGGCTTCCCCAAACAATCCACAACACCATGGCTTGTTCTATTAAACCATGACCTGTTGTATTGAGGATTTGAAACTGCAACCCATGGTTAACTCATGGCATTAAACCACGACTCGTCATCTATTTGTCGTGAATTAAGTTTTGCAATTGTGAAATAATTCAGCTTCCAAAGACTTCCAGAATCAACTCGCCACACCTGCTCACCTCAACAGTTTGGGCATGCTGCCCCTGTTCCATTCCACCCTTCCCCAACAACATGAATGTTTGATGCCACTTTAACCTTGACCCAATGGCATTGTACTCACGCATGGACAACAGTTTGCCAACATTCTTGATTGCCTCTGACAAAGTAATTGTCATTTTCAAGCACAAGCATGCCATGGCGTATCTGCATCATAGGAGACTGATCTCATAACCTTCCCAGGTCAACAGCACTCTATACCAGGCCTATTCAACGGTGCTAGATAGCACGCCCAAGGATAAATCAGGCCCGTGACATGTGTCAAGCCTTGTTTCTTTGCCTGTGGAGGTTCTGCTTTTCAAGTTTTTTATTATTTTAATTTATGTTCTTGCTGTCATGTAAGCTTGATGGCTTGCTGAAAACCTTGTGGAATGATCTGCTATCATATCTTTTTTACCACTGCCTACTGGATGGTTTTGTTTGCCATAATAGCCCACATTTTGTACCCGCTCATTTGTTACTGCATAGCACTTTGATTTTCTCTATGTTTTCTAATAATGCATGCGCTACCGAAACCCTGCACAGAGTTGGGTCACACATATAGGTTGCAGCAACCACCAAATATAGCTTTCTTATAATAAATTATCGATTTGTAAAATAATTCAATAGCTGAAAGGTAGCAATTTTCACTAACATTTGCTGGAGAGGATGATCAAGTTCCTAATATTTCAAAATCCAGCTATGGTTTCAGATATTCTATTTTTAGCATGGTATACGTTTTGTGGTGGGAAAAATAACGCTCTTGCTCGTTAGTGAATTAAGTTACTTCCTATGTAAGTTAATTTAAAATTTAGAAGTTCTATGCTAATAACAATGTAGTGATTTAAATGTGTGAGACTCTATAAAAACAACATGCATTTTTGTAAGTTCCAGCATGCATAAAACTGCCAGCTTATGGATAGTTTTCTCAAATAACAAAAACAAAGCAGAAAAAACAGAGCTACAAAATCAATACTATTTAATTAAGTACTGACCTGCTTGCTGACTACCAATCGAACAAGAATTTCTTTTATAAAGCCAACCTACAATGCATGACAGAGACCAAAATCGTTTGTAAACGATAATGTCTTTCTCACTTTTACATATTCAATATAAATGTATTCTCATGCAGCAAAATGGAATAGCTTACCAGGGATGGGAATTGTGCACATGCTTCAATAACTGTACGCATAAAAAGTAATGGAAGTGGAGTCTTTTCAATCTGTGGAATGAAGGAAACGTCAAAACATAACCAATAAGATATAGAGAAGCATTTTTCAAAAAAAATTCTGCTCAAAGGTACACCTACCATAATATTTATTGCACTGGCTAGAACCTGTTGAGTAAATACATCTTTCTGTTCAAGGCATGCACAACATGCATTTGTAACCTGTCGTTAAAACAACAGTCAAACATATACCCCAATACATCAATTACCGTTTTAAAATAACAAAAGGAAAATCAATTATTCTTCTACACATGCGTGCCTTCTTTATAGGAAGTCCTTCCCTTTTGGGGTCTATTCCATTTAATGTGATCAAAACCTCAGTAGGCGTTAATGGAGGTCTCGAATGTTTCGAACCCTGTCAAAAGTCAAATACCAAAATAAGTCATCAATGCAGAAAGGAAAATAAATAAATAAAAATAAAAATCAAATAGAGATCAATCAACAAAGCAGTGTACGTAAATTTCTTTGTATGCAATAAATAAGTAAATAAATCATTGAGGAGTCTATTTACGCAGAAAAGGATTAGCTATAACAAACATAACGCTAGGGCAAATTATGCCTAAAATCCTAGTGAATGAAAATGTACATGGACCCATCACTAAAAGCAGAAGCAATCAGTAAAAGCTTTTATCATCAAATTTAACTTTTGCAAATATAAATACAAGGTTCACAGATGATGGAACCATTTATAATGGCCAAAGACTTTTCAAAATGAGAACATATAATATAATTAACACTGATGACATTAATAACTAGAGCGCCTAACAGTTAATAATGATTCAATCAATCCAAAAAAAAAAAGTGGAACCTAAACCTAAAAGCAGTCTCTGCTGTGCAAAGACAACTCTGATAGAATCATAAAATAGCATCTTTAATTTTCTTTTTGAATAAAAATTAGTAACATGAGCCATCTTAGATCTAAACAACATCAGCATACGTTTAAATTTCAAAACTCTAATGGATCAAACTATTATAGTTGTGTAACTGATAAGACATCACCGTTACAAAAGTAGTAAATTCTCCTGTCAGACTGCACTAAACTAAAAGTGAGACACAGCAAGATGCATAATCCATAAAGTTTAGTGGTGACTACACTTCGTAAATGGATTGACTGCACAGCCTTGTTAAACGATCCATTTCTGAAAGATGTATAGATCTGTATCCAATAAACTTGTCTAATAGCATATGGCCATCTAGTCTATCTAGCTTCCCAGTTACTTTGTTCTAATCACATTTGAATAAAGAAGATACAGTTTATATAACCAATCTGTAAAGTAGAAACAAATAGAAATAATTAAATACTAAACAAAAGAAATAAAATTTTAACAATAAAGCTCCTTAAAAGTATGCAACAATAGTGAAGCAGAAAGTTAATCATACGTGCAAGATTCGTGCAAGTGCTTCTTGAAACTTGTCAGCTGGAAGGTTGACAATATGAGGAAAAAAAGATTGAACCTGCAAAATCATGCATATTAGTTACCGTGAGTACACATAGTTAAAAGTTTTAACAGCATACTTTAAGGTAAATGACTAATAACAGCATACTTTAAGGTAAATGACCAATGACCAGAGCGTCAATTAAACATAGGTTTACTACGTTCTGACTAGCTTACAAAGGAAAAGTTATACAATACCTTGAAAATTGACAGAAATATATTCACAATACCATTTTACTCGCCCATTGTTTCAAAAAGTTTTAGTAGTTATAAGATAATTGGAAAATTTAAGCAGGGCCAATGCTTTCCTATTAATAATAATATTTTTCAGATATGAAATAATTCCCATATATCAACATAAAAAATTAAGTTAACAAAAAAATTCTTTTGAAATATGTGGTTTTCTCAAAGTTAAAACATTGCATCAATATCAAAAACATAAAAATAAACATGTGCCAAAAGATTAGTTATTTACTATTTATTATGAAATAAAGGACATTACATTTCAAATCTCTCAATTGTATGAAGCACAGAGCATAAAGGTATCTTTTAACACTCAAAAACACACACACATATAAATGCCATAAAAATAAATTCCTTCAATTTTATCCTAACTATATGTTAATTTGAAAGAAACTCACAGCAAAACATGACGCTGTTTACACGAGATAGAGTTGAAGATAAACACAATGCTGAGAAGAACAAAACAGTAAGAATAGGAGAACATGGAGTACTTGCTTCATCTTTCTGTGAATGCATAGTACCATTGTAAGAACACAACCGGAACAAAAACTTAAATATCATAACCATATGTCAATTTGAGATAAACTAGCAGCAAAACATGATGCTGCTAAAACAAGATAAGAGTTGAAGATAAAGACTGCTGGGAAGAACAGAACGATAAGAATAGGAGAACGTGAGTCCTCGATTTATCTTTCTGTGAATGCGGAGCACTATTGTAAGAACACAACTGGAACAAAAACTTGTATAATTAATATGAAAAATAAATATTCATTCTCCAAAATCAATCATTGGACTGAACATTTCCAACCGATCCTTGGGATGCATTAAATTCAACATAAAGTGAGAAAACACATATGCTTAGGACGTAATATTAATATTTTGTGTATAGAAATCGATTTCGTTACTAAACGAATAAAATTTACATCTTTACATGCAATCATTTTACATATAAAAAGAAATATTGAACTAACAAACAAATAAGTCAGAAGAATGCATTAAGAAATATACATCTTCTTTTGAAAGCGATGACAAAATTGGAATCAGAACACCAGCATCCTGAAAGAAAAAGTACATTGTTTAGTTGTATCCAGGTGCCAACAAAATAAAGTATAAGTTGCGCCTTTGTGCAAAGAGTTTTAAAAAAATCAGATTACCTTTGATTTTTTCTCAAATAGTCTCTTTACAGCATCTATTACAACACGAGAAGGAGAAGAAACTTCAGTCAAATCATGCAAGGCCTGTTATTCAGCAAATGTTAAAAATTAATCAAAACCCAAGAAAAGACAGAAACTTAAACAAATTAACACATTGTAGACTACCAAAGATTAAATTAACAAATATAATGTACCTGCATGACAAGATTTTCACTTCCTTTAGGAGGATCAGCTATAACATTTAATAGTTCTGGTGAATTTTTTATTGTAATTACTAATTTACGTAGATGGCGTTGAATCACCTGCAACAATTTAATTTAAAGAGAAATATTTAGACAATAAATTGCAATAATGTATTAATAAAAACAATCGACCTTCATTTTTTCTTGAATAAGTAATAAGAGATTATAATAATAAAATAAAATTTGAAATGGAATAAGCGATAGAGCACAAATCAAGAATTAAGAATTTATTGAACAGTACCTGCTTTACAGGTTCAGGTGCACCTTCATAAACAAAAAAAATTTGTTGAAGAAGCGAATGCTTCTGCAAAAGTAAAATTGTAAACATAGATATAGTAAACTTTTGTGTGGGAAGAAAACTAAGAACATTAACTATGACAATCATTTTTCTTGATTTTTTTTTGATAAAAACCTTGATACAAAGTGCAAAATATAGTGACATGCAACGTTCAGCCTCTGTTGTTGACACATCATGCTCTCCTTTCAAGATGTTTGGCTGAACACTATCCTGTTTTGAATAACCACCAGGTAAAAGAAAATCCAGTTAATATATTCAAGGTACAAAAATATATGAGATAATAACACGTTATCTCTACAAACTATTAGAGAATGACCCAAATATACCACTTATTTTTGCAAATTTCCATCATTGGTTGGAAGAGTTATTCCAGTGCTAATTTACTATTATGCTATTAAATATCAAGATTAAAAGCACAAAAAAGTAAACTACAAATATGAAAATACAAGGCAAAACTACGCATATTGTGATGTCATCCTGTTGATTATGGGGATGAGCCTTGCCTTGATGGCTAGCGCATTCTACATATAGCCACTATGTTCAAGGTTCATGGCCACACATACAAGCTTAGAACACAGTATTATTTAAAACAAAAGCATATTCAAGACCCAGTAAAATCCACCCTAACAGTTCAACCCACTAACTAGATGAAAGCGCTAATGATGTTCATCATCATCATCCTATTACTTAAAATTTTTAATAGCTGTACCACAAAGACAAAGTCAATTATTCATCAATGGAAAATTTAGAGTTAAAAAAATCATTATTATGATGATCTTACTCTAAGTCTAACCTCTAAAACTTCTACAATTAACAGCCAAAAGGAAATAAATCAATTAATATAACAATATGTTTTTACAAAACCCAAATACCTTTTAAAGAAATGTGCAAAAATTACATTGCCTACCAGCTCATTGGCTTCTATTACATCAGCATCAACTGCCTTCTCCAGACGTTTCTTATCCACAACAGATAGCATCATTTTTGTTGCAAAAGTTTCTATACTATTTGCCACATAACTTAATGGATATAATCTATTAGCCACCTGTACAGTAATGCTTGTCAAATATTAGATCATATTAACGGTAAAATCCTGAATAATGGATCAAATAGATTTTCAACCAAAGAAAAACATTTTGATTACAAAATAGTTTTATACCAGACGTATTGCCTTGCTCCTTGCAGCATCGAACTGATCGACTGCAGTCTGAAGTAAAGGAGGTATATATTCAAATTAATAACTATGAAATTAAAATAAGTTAAATTTTCATTGCAATGAAAGTTAAAAATCTTTAAAACAAGTATAATGCTGAAACTAGAATATTATAAATCAGGTAATATGAAATCCTGTAAAAAGCTTTTCTGAACAGTTAAGGATCATATAGCTTGAACCTGTAACTTGTTAGTTGTAAACCAACATAATTACTAGTTCAGCTACCATCGGACTGGCAATAGGTAAACTATTAAAATAAAAATATATTATTAAAAATCTTGGAATCAGAAATGAAAACAGAATATTTTAATTATTCTAGAAATAAACTTTTAAAAAGTGATGAACCAGTATAATAGTAGTGTTAGGAAATATCACCCTCAACATTGATTCATTTCTAAGCCAAACCATATACGACCACCGTGTAACCATAAGATGTAATGTCCACAATTCATAACGATTGTGATGTATTGATAATTTCATTACGTATTCTTAATTCTTTGGTTATTCGTTAATTCTAAATATGTTATGAAGAGTCACATCTCTGAAGTTACAGTTGTGTTGCTTTACCAACCTTCTGGGACATTAAATATGAAAAGATTCTAACCCTAGCATTAACTAACACATCATTCACATCCTTGGAAGACTGCCTTCGGGTTCTGCTCTCTGTTCTGTTGATTCGTGCTCACGACCAAAAATATATTGTTCATGGTTTACACTTTTATTATCATTTCTTACATGGTATAGAAGCAGGTTGCCTTGTAAGTGCCAGGATTCGAGCTGGCCCTTAAAAAGAAAACCGCATCAACTCCTTGTACTGTTGCCGAACCAGTGAGTGTTCAGGCCAACAGAATAGAATGCCCAATGACAAGACCTAAAGCCTATGTGCCCCTCCCTGAGAGCCAAGCTTTCACAGTGACTAAGAGGTAATGGTTTGGAAAATTGTATTCTTCCAACTGCAGCCGTGAATGACAACTGTGTGGCACAAATGTCAAGATGCCTGAGCATCTCTAAAAATATGTGGAGTTGGTCGGGAAAGAATAGTCCACATATAAAATGTGGAAAGAGTTGACAGAGATGTTCCAAGTTAAGAACGAGTCAAAAATCTTCAATGTAAATCCTCTAAAATTTTTCATTTACATTGTAATTGATTTCCAGCCACCAAATATTTTTATTAGATATAAATCTTTTGTTTAACATATATATTGCGATATTCTAAATTTTAAGATAAAAGACAATTAAGTAGGATAAGAATACACAAACCAAGAATAACACATTCAATACCTCTAATGCAATTTGCAAGCACGGAGCTCTCATGGGTGGTCGATATAATATTAGGTTCCAGATTATTGTTAGACCTTGAGTAACTTTATCACTCATTTGATTTCCTTTTACATCAGTGTCCATTGTGCTTGTAATGCACATATCCCTCAGTATGTTAAGCACTGAATCTGGAACAACTGGAGCTTCAGCAAGCAATCTGTCTAATAATTTGCTAGATGATGGATACGAATGGTGTAAGTGTTGAGCCTGTAATGCATAAGACCATACAATGGCATCTTTTAAAGGAAACAATCAAAATTTTTCTAATTAAAAAAATATAAAAATTTTATTCAAAATATTAATCCATAAAGAAATTTTATCTACATGTATATGTAAACATACAACATTAAGGAGAATATTTTCATATAATGCAGAAGCATCTATGGAAGATTCCATCTTCTGATCAGAAACCATATCTTTATAACGCTGATAAAGAATATTTAATGTCAACTCCTGTCCCTGAAAAAAAAATATTTTATGAGATTAAATACAACAGGAAATAAAATTCAAATAAAGGTAGTTAAAATTTAATCTGACCATTGAAATTTTAAATTGAACAAATTGTTCATTGCAACACAGAGCATTGTATGAATACAAAACACTGAAACAATGCAACTATTTGCATTCGATATTCATTGACATTCATCGTTGTAGTATCGAAATAACATATTCATTGGCTACTGTAAAAGTATTGTCCTTAACGGAACTACATGCATTAAATATTCATTACCATTGTGGTATTACAATTCTTATCGTATGTACAATTTAAAAACTTCAATCAGTTAAGTTTCAGATTATCTAAAAATAGCTATAATTGTTGCATGTGATAGAATGCATACATTGAAATTGTCATAATCAGCCAATATATGTGTTTCCAGAAGTCCTTGTATATCAGAATCAGACTCACCCTGCAAACAAATCATACACGCCTCATTATACAATTTCAACATAGAAAACAAATTTTGACAGTAATATATAACATTGATGAATGTTAAAAAACATGGTAAAAAATAATTAAGGATAAAGGATTAAAATAAACTGCTTAAAACATTGTATGTAACATACATGCAACATGAAAAGCAAAAATTCGGAACCCCAATTATATCTATAAGGAAAGTTTATCGAGGAAAAATAGATTTGTCATGTCCAAGAGAAGTTATAGGCTAATCTCAGTTATAAGCAACAAAACAGATATGAATGTTATAAGAAATAAAATGGAAAATATGACAACAGATCATACCGGCTTACAACAGGAGGTGTGTTGGAAATTTCCAACCATGACCTGAATTAGTAGCCTTAGGATGCAAACCTTACATCCAGCCACTATCTCATGTACATGGGATCCCACAACAGTAAGAACCAACACATTGAATATTACTAAAAGAATCTCTGCTACTTTTTAAATCAAAATAGAGATTGTGATATTTCAAAAAGTCTTCCTACATAATTTCAAAATCTATCACTAATATCACTAATATCATAGTTGAGTTTCTACGGCAACCATCAATAAAAATTTCAAGATCATCAGTAATTAAACATTAACATAGGACTTTCATGGAATGTTGAAGTAGACAACAGACTGAATATGCATGAATATTATGATACGAATTCCATCAAGCACAAGTAGCTTGGTATCCTATGCAATGGAAATAGAAATACATTTAACAATTACCGCAAGTGAACCTGCACTGTCAGTAGCCTTTGGCATAATTGTTAAAGAATCCAATCTATGACCATTAAGTTCAAGGTTCAAGTCCACATGAACCACCTTAGAGTGCAATAAACAAAAAGTTCATGTTGGTGTTAGGCAGAGAGTGCTGTAAAAACCATCGTTAAATCATCTGCCTAACCAAATGGGTCAACCAGAATGGATGGGACAAAGGGTATTACGATGATGTTGATAACTGAAATTGCATTCAAGAAGAAAATTGTTAGGTTGCATATCTTAGATTACTTAAGTCAGGAAAATATGTGAATTGGGTCCACAATGTCTATGTCATTTACATTGAATTTCACAAACATTGATGAAATTCTTGTATAAAGAATGAAATTCTAGGTGTAGTTCAAAAAATGCTGCAAATTGAATTTACAATTTCCCATGCTAACTTCTATTCATAACATCCCCTTTACATCTAGAAATGTCTTTATGCCGCTAAGCACATAATAAAAAACTCACAAAGTTCTATCATCTTTTAAACATACATAAAACCCTAAACCTTCAGAAATTATCATATCTTTGTCCCACTCTCTGAAAATAACCAGAGCTAAAACAGAAAATATAGAAAAATATGCAACGCGAAACAAAAAATCAAAATCAATAGTACCTGATCCAGTAACTTTGACAAAAGAGATAATCGTAACTCAGACCCTCCAAAAACAGAAACCTGTTTATGTGATTCAACAACTCGCTGCAATGCCAAACGACTTAACATGGCCTGCTGCTCCATTTCCAAAACAACAATTTTTTGTGCTGGTAACGAACTTTGAGAAGATGGCATAACAGAAGAGGAAGCTGATGATGGTCTTATATACTCTGCTTTGAAACCTCCCTTGGCAGGAGATTCAACCTTCTCTGTTGCAGAAGTAGAGGGTGAAGCTTCCTTGGCATTGCTATCTGAACAACACATCAACTGGTGCTGTAACCCTTGTTTAGGTGAATCAAGAGTCTGTTCAGGGCTACCCAGCTTTGTATCGTCTGAAAAGGAAGTAGTGGCCCCAGGAATAATGTTTTGCACAGGCACCATTTTCTCTAAACCTAAACATGATGTCAACTGTTTATTATAACTAAAGACTCAGCGTACATGGAACGCGAAAACAAAAAAAAAAGCCCATTATGAACAGAATTAGAGGAAGGATGCTCTTACCTGTAGATGTTACAGAGGAACAAACTGCAGCAGGTATCTAATCAAGTTTACGTAAATATATAAAACCAAATTCCTCATCAAATTAGTAATTCAAACTAGTTATCCTTAAACAGGAAAAGAAAAATGTTCTATAATAACCATTTCAAAATAGTGTATTAACTCACAGCTTCTGAATCGTCAACATGTCGTTCTGATTTTGGTGACAACAAAGATGGTTGTTCTGAAGTTGTCATTGATATTAATTGTGATAATATTGCCATTGATGTTCGTGCTTGATTTGATTCCCCTGTAGAACACGTTTGTAGTTCTTCCTCTTCATCATCTGAAGCTGGACAAGCTGCTGGCAGATTTGGCATATTTGCCATGACTACTTCTGCTAACAGATCTGTTGAAATTTGTGAAAGAAGAATCTCGATAGATTGTTGAGCTTTATCACCTTGTGCAACTATAGCACCAAACATTGCAACAAGCTGCTGTACAGGACTCATTTGTGAATCCATCCCTTGACCACCAGTTAAAGAGCCATTTGAACATGAGTGATCAACAGAATCAGTAGTTTGCAGTTGAAATGGTTCCAAGGAGCCTACATAATGACTCTGTAAACGCTTTCCTGGTCTGTCATCTATGTCGCTTGGACATTTGGTCTCATCACCTTGGCTTCTTTTTTTACCAACTTCGCCTTTGGTATTAACATCATCCTTAAGAAGAAGATATTATTAATAAGTGCCTTTATTTCTTAACCTAACTGAAAAAAAAAATGAAAGAGACTCAAACCAATACCTCGGTTTGACTTTTTCCAGAGCTGAGTTCATTTGACAACGTATCTGTGTGTTTCACGATTTTGTCAGCTTCATTGACAGCATGCTCAACACCATCCCCAGAAGTTATTGATTGTAATGCATTCACTAAATGCTCCCGCCACTGTATATAAACATTACACGCCGGATTATATGTATTTTCCAATAAGATTTTTGTGCTTTCCAGAAACTTCAGAGAAACAAATATTAGCCACTTCTAAAAATGATTCTGTGGTTCCACAAATTTTACTTTAGCAGAAAAACCCCAAGTAAAACTTTCTCTAAAACAAAGTATATATTAAACATCAAAAATGAAATCTCATAAAATATAATTTTAGTACAGCAAATTTAAGAATATCAATCAACGAAATCTCTAACTTTTGATGTTCCTAAAATGTTGAATAAAAGCATAATGGAATCAGCACTTACCCCATACATTTTAATATACTAAAACATTAACCTAGATAAATACCAACCCATATATCTTTTACAGGGTCATCAGTCAAGAAAATTTAGAGTTCACTAAATCATTGTTACAGATCAACTTTACTTTTTCAAACAACAAATGTGTGTGAGATCAAATCATGAAAATCTGAATGTTAATTAAATTCTTATTGTAGAAGGTCTTTTCTTTTCAGATAAATAGGTGGTCAATTCTTGTGAAAATTTAGTAGTGAAGAGAGAGGAGCCTTGCAATTTGTTTCTTCAAGCAAATTAGAAGGAAGCAAAACGTTTATATGAAAACTCAAAAAGAAAACAAATAAATCAAGATGCCTTTAAAACCAAAAAATCTACAAAATAAATCAATTGACAGATTTTTTAAATCAGTTAAATTACTCTTAACAATGAATTATTCTAGTTCGTCAAGTGATAGCAGATTAATATTCTTAAACTACAATAAACTATTATTATGGCATCAGAATGATTAGCCATTGCACATTTTATATTTAACACATATAAAAATCTATAGAAATTAAGGATATGTCTTGAATGAAAAATAAAGCAAATGCAATATAAGATTTTCAAACATACCGGATATACACCATGGTGTGAGCATTTGAGGAATGATACAAAGGCATTTTTCAAAGCATTTTCCAATAACTTATTTTGATGCCCATTAATAGTATCAAAATTTGTAGCTAGTCCAATTAAAACAGGCATAACTTTCCCATAAAGTGATGGTCTTCTCTTTGCAATGGATGCAAGGCTGAAATGTGCCATTAGTTTTCACCAACATTATTACCAGAAAGTACAACTATAATATTTAAAATAGCATAAGCACAGAAGCAAAACTATCATGCAAGATAAGCGGATATCATAATTTTTCTCAGCAGAAAGAAAAAGAGCAATGAAATCAAAAATAATACTCAACACTAATCAAAATTTTTACTGATGTCAACAATACCTCAACCTCAACCTGAAGATACAATAATCTAACACCTTTTTACGTCATTTTCGATGTGTAATACTAGAGGTATCAGTAATATTTAAAGGATTAAATGCATTCCATGTTTTAAACTATTTTTATGAGTTTGAAATATTTGCAAATTATATTGAAGCACATGTTTGTCACATTTGTTGTGCACAAATTTAGAGGTTCTACTTACAAGACAATCCTAATGCGTCTTATCATATGAAAAGGATATACAGTATTTAGTAAGAAACAAAATGATAAGTATAAAAACAATACCTGTTTACAAGAACAATAACTAACGAAGTAGAAAGTGATTTCACAGCAGGGATACGAAGTAGATCTAGTAAAAGACTTAAATTTTTTGAAGCTTCTTGTCCAAGTAGTTCAATATTAAGTGTAGGATGTCCTCCAACAATCCACTTTATATTAAAACCTCTTGATTTGTCTGAAAATATTTAACAATAGATTTAAGTTAAAAGAAAAATGCCATCAGTCGGCATTCATCTCCTCAAACAATTTCAAGCTTTCAACCATATCAATCAAAATAAAAAATCTACCTTCACTGTTGAGTTCAAGTGGTGCTTGCTGGTTTGAGCTTGGATCTGGTGTAAACAGTAATATTGCTGTTTCAACGAACTTGACCGCCAACAACCGTACACCATCAAAACCAGGCTTCAAAAGATAATTCAAATCAATGGTCAAATGAGAATGCACATAATTATATACGTGTGTACCCTACATGTGCTTTCAAAAATGTATTAACATCTTATACCTGAAATGCAATCATGTATACTGCCTCTTTTAACTTGGTTATGCATGACCATGCATCTTTGAGTGAGCTATCAACTTGGCCTGAATGGATACCCTGATAACTGTCAACAGATTAGCATGTGAAAATGAACAATTACATTGTTCAGTAATCAAACAAAGAGAAAAATTCAAAATTCAATTAAATAAATCATGTTTTTGTGTTTTATTTTGCAGTGCTATTGTTATTTGTATTTTCTGAGTTTTAATTACACAAATGAACACTTTTAGAATGTAAACAACTTACAAGGACAAATATGATGAAGCAACATATTCCATCTTAAAGATGAGATGTATTCAAACAAGTATGCTTTAACAATAATGTTATTTTTACCTTAAAGTTCTTTCTTTTTTAATCTCTCCCTCTCAAGAAGAAAAGGTAGATGGGTAGATAATGGACATCAATTATTCAATAACTATATATCAAAATTCCCTAGCAAAATATGTAAGGTTCAAAAATGTGTATAATATCATAAGCATATATATATTTCTCTAACAAGGAACTAGATGTTGATTAAAAAACATTTCCATGAACTTTGAAAATGTACAATTGAAACTAACACAGACTAGTCTAAAGTAATAATCACAAGATCACATTTAAATGTTTAACCAAACACCCAAAACTTTCAAATGTATATTTTTAAAAAATCATTTTAGCAAAAATTTTGTTCATTATAGTTAGCTTGCAAATCATGGAGGTTAAGGGAGTATCTTTTCTAGGCAAACAACATGTTGAAATTATTCTTTTAATATCTTGTGGAAACACAGCTTAGTTAATTTTAATTATGGACTTCAAAGATTAGAATTAAAACCAGCACCTTTTTTTTTTTTAAAGAAAAAGTAGTGTTACCATTAAGCTAATAGGATCAGCTAATTTTGTTAATGATTTTTTTGTTGGCTTGGCAACAACATCATTATAGAGGACAACAAGGTAAGGTGTGGACATCACTCCCTTGGTTTATTTGGTTTGTGGTATAACAGAAACGAAATTTTAGAGTTTTTCAACAGAAGTCATAAAGCCTAACATTACTGTGGGCTACTGCTTTGGCTCTTTGGAGGGATTCTGCAAAATTTCAGAAGAACTATAACTGGACCAATGTTGTTTAATTATATCATTAGAAGAGAAATGTGGATGGTAGCTTATATGCTGTTTTGTTTGTTCTTCTATAAATAGAATTATAATTTTGTGACCCAGCCACTGTAGATCCAAAGATGTCCATTTAATTGAAAAAAAGTTAATTTCAATTAGTTAAGTGTTTGTGGTTGTGGCATCAGAGCCAATCAACAGTCTTATCTAATATATATCAGTAGTTGTTGAAATGGACTCCCATCAGTAGTGAGATTAGTAAGTTGTGGAAATGGACTCCCATCAGTAGTGAGATTAGTAGGTTTATAAAATGGCAATAGTGCAAATGATTGTAAAGGTGAGAGTCTCACACATACATGCATACAAAGATTAAGGTTCTTTTCATGCCACGATAACTTAATAATATATATAATATGGCAAACCACCTTTTTTAGGCATATTAAAGCTACTAAAATATGTAGCTTTAATTTGATATCCATTTCAACAGAAAACACTGGTTTGCATTTTCCCCCATTTTCCCCCAAAAATTGCATAACTCTTTAGATTTCACTATTGTAATATGTAAGCAACAAAAATACCTGTAAAACAACCCTTTCCAGTGTAATGCGCAAGAGATTGATCCCTGAATTTACAGCTTGCCTAGCTACAGCAGGTGTGTCATCATGCAAAAAAGCAATCAACACAGGAACTAAATCATGCAAATACTCGAAATGCTTTGAACTGATTTCTTCAATCATCCTGTACCATTATTCAAGCCAACAATAATCAAGTCATCAAACTGAAACTATTTGGAAGCATGTACATGCATTTGTTCACATAACTGCCCTTGTACATATGCACATAAAAAATGTGTGTATGAGCTTTAAAATGAAAATAACAACTTGAAGTAAATGAAGCATTCAACATATCTTAAATGATATCATTAAAATACAAAATAACAGTAAATAAACCTGATAGCGAAATTCCTCAATGTGTTCAAATAGTTAATTGTCCTGACAGAGAAATAAGTACCATACCCATAAAGAAAAACATCATTAAAAGTTATCAGATATCTTTGTTACAACATTAACATTCAGTTATTATGATCTACATCACATGATTAGTTACTTACCTACCATTGCATTCAGCACTAGCCTTCTAAGTCATCTAATACTAGACATGTTGGTTTTGAACAATAATGTTCAAAATAAATTTCAATGTATTTAATGTTTTTGGTTAGCAGAATAGATGGTTAACATCCAATACGCTACACTTATAAGGGCAACACACATTTTTACTGGACACAATATCAATATATTTAGGGACCACCACTTGGAGTGATGGTAAGGTATTTGTTTCTCAAGTCATAAGATATAGGTTGGAGCCTGGAAATAACCACTCAAAAATGGTTAGGCTTTCACTCATCCACCACCCCTCCTAGGCCACCACCCTCCAGGATACTACCTTAGAAGAATCAGCGTTGAGCCTCTGGATGATGCTCCTTACAATGTCAACATATTTCCAACATGTTCTTCAGTTTTCAAAACTAATTCGTTGATAAAAAATTAATTACTTCACTAGTAATGAGAGATTCTTGAAATTACTTTTCTTAGATTAACCATTTTGAACTTTAACTGATATGCCTGAAAGAATGAAACAGTTGTCTGTGGTGGTTACGTTTGAAAACATGGAGACACTAAAGCATAAGTATGGTAAAATTATAAAAAATCAATAAACAATTGTATACCTTGAAAAGAGGAATTGGTGATCACTTTATTTTAGACACTCTCTTCGAATATTTATAATTTTAAGCACTATTAATAATTTCCTCTTGAATAATGTAGTGCAGACTACAACCAAAAGTTGCCGCCACCTAACATGTGCAAACAAAAATTCTTACCTACTTTGCATAATTATTATACACATGAAGGAAAAATGAAAGACGAATCCCATTGCATACCAAAGATGCAGAAAAAGTAGCTAAAGAATAATGCATCCTTAAAAACGCGCAAACAAAATGAACCAAATTGAGAGTCGCATGCAGTAATATTGAAAGCACAACAGAAAAGTCTTTAAAGTATTCACTCTGCAAGATATTTGCGGACGGGAGAGGAGCGCTCGGACTGAAGTTCCACGATATGCGGGATAAAGTCTTGAAGCAATGAAGGTTCTCGATAAACCAAGATCTCCTTAAGATGCCGCAAAGGCTTAATTTTAGAGGCTGTGTCCACTGCTAGCTTGTGCTCATTCAGTAGCCTTGAGGCCTCGCCGCGCAGCGTTGCTTGCGTTGCAGCCATTTTCCCAACCTGTTGCCACTGCTGCTGCCGCTGCTTCAGGCTACCAATACATATATTTGATAACCGTGATTGGCTCTGGATCATCAAGTTCGCTATCGGAACTAGAATTCCTGTGCTAAACCTGAGATTCTTCAGGAGAAGAAAGGAGTTCAGAACAAAGGGTTTGTATTGAACATTTGATTTGATTTGATTTCGTTTCAGAGAACGCAAAGATGAGCCGCCCTTTTATTTTACAGGATGTGTCCCTTCCCCTCAAATTGTACTTCATTCGCAACCAACCCGGCAACGCAGTATCCCAGGTACGCGTTCGTAGGTTTGCACGGTGAATTAACTTTGCCTCTTTGTTTATTTGGCCTGTTCGCTGGTGGGATGTTAAATCTAAATAATTGGACTATAAGTACATTTAAAATAAAATAAGTAGTCAATATAACAATGCTTCAAATGAGATTCCAACCGGCAATCTAACCATTTCAGCTCCTTATCGTGAACATGAAACTTATGGTTGTCCTTTTTTGCGGCGTTGTGTATTGCTTTTCCCCTGCTAAATTTTTTCATTCATAAAACCTATGATGTTAACATGCAAACCTTTTAATTAATTTTACTTATCTAAAAAAACAATGGAAGAAATGCCATACAAGAAAATAATCGAACAATCCATGATACTAGATAATATTTACCTAAAGACATTTAGTTTAGTTAGAACTTTAACTTAGTATTGCCCACCAAAATCAAACTTACAACTTAGGAGTTTCTAAATCAAGAGTCTTGCCATTCAACAAACACCTCATTCTTAACCTAAAACAATTTGTCTATAAGTACCCACAAGATATATAGTCAACATCATCTTAGAAGAATTTAATGAAAACATAACAATATTAAATTAGCATACCCCTTAAGATCAAATCTATAACTTGCACATCACAAGCCACACTCTCTAACCAAGTAATTAATGCCTCGCTAATGATACTAAACATCAATTAATGTAACATTTGTAAACAATGAGGTGTTAGCCTCATGGTAAGACTATTAACTTGGTAACACCACACTATGAGTTTGATTCTAGTGTGTGATATGAAGTTATAAAGCTCTGATTTGACTATTATTATTCATTTTTTGGGGTCCAACAACACTCCACTCTTCCGCGCCATCCCCGCACTCCTATTATTATTCCTCTAGAATTCCTATTAGTAGTATGTCTTAGGATGTACCTGTAGTCAAATTAGTTCAAGTTTCACTTGCACAATTTGCATTACAAATAAAAACATTTAGAGCACTTGCACAATCTACATGAAACATGCATGAAAATTAGAACACCTTTATCACAAAGTGATGAGACGCAATATGCACAAGCTGCGATATCGCGTACACAATATCGCAGTCCACCGCCAAATCTATAAATAAGAGGCAGCACTCCCCTCATTTCTAATCATAGGTGTAAAGTAGCGAAGCTCTGGCGGATTGATCACCCTAGAGATACAATATTTTCCATGTGCCCGTAGTAGGAGTCCCCCAAGTGAACGGTTCTTTATTCGAGCAGCTTTGTACCTAAA